>RCUC01137422.1:0-13584 GCA_003697995.1 Taxidea taxus jeffersonii | reverse complement strand
TCTATCACTGCTTTTATCACACTTATTTTCTCCCAATTCTCCCCTTCCAGAAACCCTGCCTCCGTTAACCTCAATTAAACTGACCTATTCATTTTCTCTGTTGGGACGATATCTATTCCACATTTTGCCTTTGCCTCAGTCACTTCTCTGACCTGCTGTGCTCTACTCCTTGCTATTTGCTACATCTGAAGTGATCCCCATCCTGCTTATTACTGTTTTCCAATGTATGTAGCCTGATACATAGTACATTGTACCTAGTGGGTGGTCAGTAAATAATTTTGAATGAATCGAATGAACAAGTAAGTAAAATAATCCAGATAAAACCCAAGTGTAGGGGCACCTGGGTGGCTCAGTGGGTTAAAGCCTCTGCCTTTGGCTCAGGTCATGATCCCAGGGTCCTGGGATCGAGCCCCATATCGGGATCCAGCCCCGCATCGGGCTCTCTGCTCAGTAGGGAGCCTGCTTCCTCCTCTCTCTCTCTCTGTCTCTGCCTGCTTCTCTGTCTGTTTGTGATCTTGTCTGTCAAATAAATAAATAAAATCTTAAAAAAAAAACAAGTGAAAAAGCAACATTCCTATCCTATCTTCATTAACATTACTTACGGTAGATAAACAGAGTAACAATAATGGAATGGCTATGTGAATTCTCACATAAGGACTCATCCAGATTCATGACCAGAGATAAGAGATAATTTAACCTTGCTTTCCTCAAGGCAATGAATATGTTAATGTATTTTAAATATGCTGAAAATTAGAGGAAAATGGAAGAAAACTCTCTATGTGTTAATGTCTTTGAGGTTCAATTGGGCCAAACTTTCACTTCTGCTAAGGGGATTAGGATTTTGAGCATGTTAGAAAATTCATGACATTTTCCAGGCAGTTAAGCCATCTCTTTGACTCAGTAGTTGCTTACTTAAGTCAGCAAGAGAAATACTCCCTAGGCTGAGCAGTGCTTTTCCTGTTTTATTTGGTCTCCTGTCCAGTCTATGGCCTTTAACAAATTGAGTATCTCCCCAACAGTGCTTGAAAGACTAAACCCCCAAAGTGATGGGGTGCATGAAAAGCCAAGGGTTCAAGGGGATTAAAAGAGATGATTCATGCTTCTTCTTGTGCTCATCTCTGCTATAGTGACTGAGACCCTTCGTACAGATGCCCTTGCTTTCACTACTCATACCAATCCCCCAAGTTCAGATGATTTCATCTGATGGTTGGAGAACTGACTTAACTCATTCCCACTAAAGCATGGGCATCTGGGGCGTGGTTCCTAGAAGACAGTATTATTTTTACAGTTGTGCTAACTCAGATCTATATCTACATGTTGGATCTTATTCAAGGTTTTCCAAAAGAGTCCGATTAAACACAAAACAGACTCCTAGAAATATTTTAGAACAGGCTATTCCTGGGAATAGCTTCAGCAGGCATCACTCACAAAAATGCCTTCTCCACTTGAATTCCTCAAATGTCTCTTTCTCTACAGATATCCCGTCTTAAGCAACTTTCTCTATTCCACTGGAAACCAGCAAGCCACACTTTGACCCACCGGTCAGACAGGCATTGTCCTCTTCTCATTAAGAAACAGGGAGTATGAGGAAGAGGACAACAACGATGGTTCAAGGCTTATGCGCTCGTGCGTGGGGAGCAGGGTGTCTGCGTGTGAGCATGTTGGAGCCAAGCGTGAACAGTCACATATGGTGCAGATCATTACTAGGTTGAGGACTTCCAGAATGCAGGCCCCCCACAATTCTTCTATGGTGGTGATCCATCATCGCTCATTAAATTAATAAGGTGTATAGTAATCCATATAAATAATACCAACCATAGCTTTCTAGATAAGGAGTTAGGATTCTTCTTATTTTTTTTAAGGAGTTAGGATTTTTTAAATCACACTGCGAGTCAAGTTAATAAGAGCAGAGTTACTTAGCCCATGAGATTGGTAGACCCGGACCACTAATTCTGAAGAAAAGAAAGAAAAAGAAAGCACTAAGAAGACGGCACTCTAAAATTCAAGAAATATTGTTGACACTCAAGTTTCCAGCTTGGATAAGAGAAAAAGAAATGCAGATAAAGCCTTTTTAATCACACAACTAAACTCTATGGCCGCTTTTGGAGGGCACTGAAGTACTAAACTGCATTTGAGAAAAGGGGATGTTCATCGTTCACTTCTCTGAAAGACAGCAATCGGCTCCCAAGATCATGTAAGAAATGATCTGTTGGATTATTTTAACCCATTGGGAAGTTGTCAGCATTTAGGATGACGAAGGGCCTCTCTCCATCTTACTGGAAATGCCATTACCCACATTTGCTCTTGCGGGGGCCTCTCCGTTCCCATTTTGCTTATTTCTCCGTGTAGGAGAACTCCTGCTCCCCATTTCCCTGCTTCTCATTAGACACCTTAAGGGTCACTGGCAAGCAGTGGTCTTTTTATAGGAATAAGGGTCTGGCATGAATGTATCATGGCTTTTGAATAACTTTCTCTTCCCCCAGGATCCTGGAAATCAAAGCCCAGGTCCATTGCCAAAGACTGTGGCTCGGCTGGAGGCTGTGCCTGGAAGGAAGGGGTGGGGGGGTATCTTTGCACTGGAGGATGTCCTTGCTGTATCTTCCCTGCTGTTAAACTACAGTTTGCAGAGGCTACTGACCCAGGAGCTTTCATCGGCCTTCCAGCCCACTTTTAATAACAACAAGCTCAGGGAATCCAGGGGGTTGTTTACCAAGGTCTGGAAGTCTGACAAAACATCTCCTCGGGGTTTTGCCCGGGAAGTGCACTGCTGCTTCATGGGGCATATCTCCTCCCCTGCACCAGTTATTTCTGGAGCTCACAGCAAACATCACCTTTTGGAATGAAACCTGCAAATAAAAACAAATGAACCTGCCCCACCATCACCCCCCTCCCTGCCTCCCAGGGGTATATTTGAGCCCTGGGCTTTCTTCAATGTTCTGTTTTACAGCGTGTCGTACTGCATTCTTCCCACAGCCGCCATCCTGGGGATTGGGGCACGGTAATTCCACGTTCTCATTAATCATCACGGCGCGTTCTGCTCCCCTTGTCCCAGCACACGGACCGTCTCGTCAGAAGCTCACGGCTCCTCTTGCTGCAACAAACAGCCTGCAAAATGGGTTTACTTCAAAGGTCAGTTACCGTTAGCCTTGAACTGGGGGCCTGGTGTGAGAAGGAGGATGCCGGGCCGGGTCCGTTTCGGGATGAAAGATACATCAGAGCTCTGAGCACTGAGATCCTGGGTTTTGACTGAACTGCTTGCAGTTGATGGCAGAGATCTGACCATAGTTGAGCTTCAATCCCAGGGGTCCGTGTCCTGAATGAAGCGTTGCCTGAGTCAAAAGCACATGAACAGGGGTGCCTGGGTGGCTCAGCAGGTTGAAGCCTCCGCCTTCAGCTCAGCTCATGATCTCAGGGTCCTGGGATCGAGCCCCGCATTGGGCTCTCTGCTCAGCGGGGAGCCTGCTTCCTCCTCCTCTCTCTCTGCCTGCCTCTCTGCCTGCTTGTGATCTCTCTGTCAAATACATAAATAAAATCTTTAAAAAAATTTTTAAAAAACCACACGAACAAGGCACTTTGGAGGTCTTTGATTAACTCGCATGCTCAGTTTCTTGGGCTTCACAGAAGAGCTTCTCTTTCTAAAGTGATTTCTCCTTGTTCTCCCATGCATGTCTCTCTCTGTGGTCTGTGCCCCTTACCACCGTGAATGGGATCGCATGGCTCTTCTTGAATCAGGTTCTTTTCCTACTCTTTTCGTTTCCAGTTAGTTATGTGATTTCTCACTGTTCTGGAAGCCTACTTCGTAGATACTCAACATCTCAGCGTTCAGCCTTCCAGGCCCGCTGATGATTTCAAGTGGGTCACTTTCCTCTTACCAGTCGGACAATATTCTGAGAGCTGTAAATTCAGAAATCTCCCCATGCAAGGTTAGTGTGAGAGAAGGAGAATCCCTAAATGTTATACCTCATGATCCAGTCAAATTTGGGGAGTGACCACCCCAAATTTACCCAGGGTAAACGGATTTTCCTGGTTTTATCAGACAACCCTCTAGATTATAGTGTAAAGCCCAGAATCACACACAAACACCAGTGTTCAAGAGCCCCAGAGGTTCTTCTAGATGTTCTTCTAGAACACGTTCTTCTAGAATGTTCTTCTAGAATGTAAAGTGTCCGGTACAGGGATTGTATTTTCTATCCCTCTAATCTAAGATCTTCAATGGGGAAGATTTTGCCCACCCCGGGGACATTTAATAGTGTCCAGAGATATTTTTTGGTTGACATAGCTGGGGAAAAGGGCTGCTACTGACATTTAGTCAACAGTGGCCAGGGAGGCTCCTGACTACCCTACAGTGCAGAGGAACCCTTCTGCCCCCAGAACCAAGAATTATCTGGCTCAAGATGTCCATAACGGCTGAGGCTGAGGAGCACAGGTCTGGTCTGTGTCAATATACAGCTCCATGCTTTACGGATATTGGGCACTCAATAAATGCTTGAAGAATAAAGACATGAATAAATCAAAGTTTCTGAACTAGAATCAGCATTCACTCTTGCTCACCAGTGCTCCCTTATTAATCTGTTTGGCCCTGGATCTGGCCCCTCAGCCTAGACCCACGTACCTTCTTATGTCTCCCCACCAATCCCTCAGCTCTGACCGCGGTCTGTTGGCTTCATCCCACCCAGGGCACACGCCTGCTAGGCTTAGTCTTCCAAGCTAACAGCCTGTTCTCGAGCCAGAAGAACACAGCACCAGGATCCATAAGAAGCATCAGGGATCTGGAATCAGGAGTGGCAACAGTTGCCACCACCTATTGTAAACAGTGACGTCACTTGACGGATTTGGGCAACTTTCCCATTTTATGCCAGCCCCTGTTGATACAAGTGCTGTTGCTGTAATGAGGTTCAACTCAATGTATTTTTTTCCTCTCGTTATAACTGGCAATAATTTTGCAAGTTCCCAGCTACCGTGGAATCCATTTGGGGAAGGCAAAGAAAGCAAACAAGCTCTGGTATGAAATGTAATTGTGGTTGCCACATGTGAAACAGGTTAGCTACCAACTTTTCTGGTTAGCCTTACTCAAGGGTACAGACACTCACTGTGGCTTAAATCAACTGCATTTCACTGATGGGAAGTGGAGACAATTACCTGGGCATTTTATTTAAAGAAAAACGCACTTTTCCTGGAAATGTCCAGATTACAGAGACAAAATGATTGTGAGAATCTATTGACCCGGGGTCTATCGACATTTTCAGATTACACCTCAGAGAGATGTGGAAATACCTTTTGTGCCAACGTCCAGAAAAACCACCCGTTAATTAGTGCATGCGTACGATACAGTAACAAGCAGAATTTGTAGCACACACTCCCTGTTTCATTAGCATGAGGTAGAGAGTGGTATCTTTATCTTCATTTATACAGAGAAGGCCCCTGAGGTTCAGAGAGGTTGAGGCACTCCCAAGATCTCAGATGGGAAAAGACGTTTTACTTAATATCAGGAGGAATGTAGAATAAAACCTTAAGTTCAGGGGCCCCTCGGTGGCTCAACTGGTTAAGCCTCTGCCTTCTGCTCAGGTCATAGTCTCAGGGTCCTGGGATGGAGCCCAGGGTCTACTTCTCCCTCTGTGTTCTCTCTCTCTCTCAAATAAATAAAATCTTCAAAACAAACAAACAAATAAAAAAAAACAAAAAAACCCACAAAAACCGTTAAGTTCATTAAGATTATAGAAAAATCTTAGACAACCATGGGAAATTCTGACATTTAACATTGTGAAATATCCTCATATTCTTTCAGCAACAAATCAGATTTTCAATTTTCACCAATGTTGAGTTTCTACCAGTTTAAAAATCTGCTTCTCTCCCTCATTGCCTTTCCAGTTACCCAATTTCCACGAAAGAACAATGTATCTCTGAAAGGGATAGTTCTCTCTCCTCCTAAAAGAAGTAAAGCATGTACTATTTCAAGTTCTTTTTAGATTATTTTTAATTATTTAGGTCATTTTAGATTATTTCTCTTCTAAAAATCATGCATTAACAACCGAGCCATGTCCTAAGATCTCATTTGACTTTAGATTTGTCAGTATAAGCACTTCATTGTATCATTCTGTGGAAGTCCTTGGCCACCTTAAAACAAATATTTGAGAGCAGTTTCATGAGCAAAATGTTTCCATGGGTAAAGAAGATACTCTGAGAAAAAAAAAATAAGGAAAACTGGAGGAACTTATAGCTACTGCAAGTTTCTTTTCTTAATCGTACTTAATTCATCTTATAAGTGAACTCTATTTGTACAAGCGAAAGCACACATTTTATTTAAGTGCACCAATTTGCAGAGAGCCCTGTACCTACTATAAACATGAACACACAGAGTCCTTTATACTTATTGTTTTTTTAATATTTTTATTTCATATCAAGGATTTCTACTGACGTCAATGGCAGTCTTAGGATTGGAATGAGTAGTAAAGATTTAACAGGCAGTGGCTCTAAAAGGGTTTTAGCTCATTCGCTGGAAAAAAAAAAAAAAAACAACCTTACATAAGTGATCTATCTAACCTGTGGATCCTAATTTAAGAAATTTCATCCATTTCCATCTTCAGGAGTGGAATAAATAGCATCAGTAATAGGAATCATCGAACAAGACTTAAGGTTTCAGAGACTTGAATGTTTTCGTTGGGTAGAAGCTTGTAAGGAATTACTTTCTCTTCCAACCCAACACTCTGTTCCAACGTTTCCATTTCCAAATAATCTTTACCAGAATTTTCACAATTATTTAGGGAAATAAAGGATTAGGGTTCACATAAAATTCACTTATAAATTCACATTTGTATTGATGCTTTACAAATTAGTCTCCAAACATCCTTCCTTTTTAAGACTAGCTTCTATCCCTGTCCACTTCACGAACATCTTTTTCAGAAAGTTTTTCGGAGGTTGTCAGATAGGAAAATATCCCCAGGGTCTGTTGCACTATGAAACCCTGCATCAGATTCCTGGGAAGGGGACTATAACTTGCTGCTGAATGATATCTTCGTCTCCTCTGGTTTAAAAATAGCCTCTTCTGGAACACCTGGGTGGCTCAGTCCGTTAAGTGTCAGACTCTTGGTTTTGGCTCAGATCGTGATCTCAGGGTCATGAAGTGGAGCTCTGTGTTGGGCTCCACACTGACCATAGAGCCTGCTTAAGACTCTTTCTCTCCTGATCCCTTTGCCCCTCCCCAGCTCTCTAAAAAAAAAAAAAAAAAAAATACTTACCTAAATAAAAAGAAAGAAAGAGCATAGCCCTTTCCAGGTAATTCAGTCTCTGGCAGGAAAAGTAATTAGATTTCATATTTCCTTCTCCAGCCTCCCCACATTGTGTCTGGGTGTTCACACTAGAGCACGAGATCACTTCCCTGACCCAAGCAGATCCAAGAAAGGGGCACCCAAAGAAAACCTAATCCCATTTTATAATCTTGGCAGAGCTGGGTGGGGGGTCGCAGAGGAAGCCGGTGGAACGATTCATGCAACTATTTGATTTGCCCCATTTCTGATAAGGAAAGAAATTAGAAGTTTTTCAGTTTCAGTTTTCTTAACAATAATGCAGATCGTTTTTCAGTCTTCAGAGAGGAAATCTGCATGAGTTGGAACTCAGAGCTTTGCAATCATTATAATAACACACAGAAGGGTTTACGTGTATGGGATGGGGGATCAAGTGAAAGAAATTTTGTGCATTTTTTCTTATTCTTTTTCTTTCTTTCTTTTTTTTTTTTAACTTCTAACTCCTCTTGTAACTGGTTATTCCAGCAGCGGCTGTGAATTTAGGGTCCTAGAAGCAGCTACTGACCATTCCTTATCCCTACATTATCTGTGATCTTGGGAGGAGAAGAAAAATATCTGGCTTTGAAACCGATAAGGGTCTTGGAGTGGAAGTGGGATCAGCTTCCTTATGTGGAATCTCCCACCCAGGGCTGCTTAGGGGGAAGCCTGCATTCCCCTTTTTCACTTTGTATGAAAAACAAAGTGCTAGGTCCTGCGCGAGGACAGAGGTGGCAAGTCTCACAGCCCTGAATTTCCCAGCTCTCCCTGCTTCACCTCGTGATGCCCCTTCCTGGGTCCCCATGAATCACTCATCCCTTGTTTTACCTCCCAGCTTATCCGATGCCTGTGGAAGATGAATGGCTTTGACTAAAACAATTAAACAATGGCAAGACTCAAGTACGGCACAGGGTAAACCTTACCGCCCTGCAGAACTCCCTTTCTCTTTTTCCTGTTTCTGAGACCAGGTCTGGGTCTCTTGACCGTCCCTTGTATTTGCTGGAATTCTTCTAATCACTGGTGTTTCTCTTGAGAAATTGGAAATTCCGGTCATTTGTCTTTCCTCGTTTTCTTTTCTGAGGGAAGCAGGGCTACGTTCGAAGGCTCTCCCAGATAGAGCATGTGCAGATCTGGACGGCGGCTTGTAACCCTTTAGTTTGGGCTCCTGGGTCTGTCCCGTGAGGATCAATTTTCTCACTTGCAGGGCACAAAGAGTAGCTGCCTTACTTTGGCTTGTAGGACAGCTGGGAAGACACAAAATACAACGTTTGTAGAAGCAACTTGGAAACCTTAAAATGTGCTGAATAGAGGGCACCTGGGCGGTTCAGTGGGTTGAATAGTTGACTCTTGATTTCTGCTCGAGTCATGCTCTCAGGGTCCTAGGATTGAACCCCACATAAGGATCCCCGTGGGTGGGGGCTGTAGTGTGCTTGAAGGTCTCTCTCCCTCTCCTCTTGCCCCTCCCCTTGTGCTCCCTCACTGCCTCTCTCTCTCCCTCTCTCAAATAAATAAATCTTTAAAAAAATAAAATGGGCTGAATAGGAAAAGAATCAAACCGAGGAGTCTTATGGCAAACTTACTACATTTGCTATTTTAGTATGCATCATCAGGACTGACTGAACACATGAGTTGAAAAGGAGCAGGGAAACATTAGCAAAGTCTATTCCAGTGTTTCATGGAATATTAGTTAATTGGGACAGAAGTACTAAGTTTTAGGTTTTAATGGCAAGTAGCAATTCTGGGTGGCTGTTGCTATCATTACATTTCAAATTTCTACCTTACCATGAGATGGAATTTGATCCAGGACCAAATCTTCCTTACCTGCAAAAGCATTTTGCCACTAATTTGTATCATTCTGCAAATGCAACCATTAAAATACTAAATTTTTCTCCAGAAACTAACAGAGTTTCTGGAGAGCAATTGTGGGTTTCCCCACTTCCTGCTCACAGAGCATGCAGGTTAAATTATATTCAGTTTGACTGCCAGGATATGTAGAAGGCAGCACTTACCAGGGACCAGGATTGTGGGACTTTATAAGGGTGGTGCGATGCCTGGAGAGTGTAGCACATTTTCAACAATGAACACCTTAGGGCATTGACCTGAATGGCTCTCCTCTCACAGCCCAGCGATGAGCTAGCTCACCCAGGAAGGCTTTGAAGCTGCTAATATACAAATCCCCCCGTATTTGGCATCCAAGAACATCATATTTCTCATTCCAGCACATCTAAAAGCATAAACTTGAGATCTTCCAAATCCATCAGATGGTCCTTGTTCCTTCCCAAATCCTCTAGACCGGGATTTAGGGATCTCACACAACAAGAAGTCCAGATGCATCCATGGGAAAGAGACATCACATGGAATGGTGAAGTTTGGAGGACACCATTCACCCTACTTGCCCTGTGCTTGTAACCTTCTGCTTTTGGTTTTCCCTTTTCTTGATGGGAGAAAATAAGCAACGTAAATGTCAGTCATTTGGGGACCACAGCCTTCAGGAAGCAGCACAAGGTTTGACCCACCACAAAGGTGAGAGAAACACCCCTGTAAGTATCAAAGGGTCGCGTGACCTGACTTCGGAGGGACTCATGTATGTACAGGGCTCCTCTCTGAGTGGTCGTCCGAATCCCATATGAAGTGCAGAGATAGGGGGAGTAAAAACAGAGATGATGGATAAACCCCCTGATGAGGTTCCTTTGTAAAAAATCCATGCACCTATGATTCTTAAAAAGGAGACTCAAAGAGAAGAAATTGAAGAGATTAAAAAACATGCAAGTGGACAAACAGAATTTGGAAGCAAATGTGGACACGAGGATGCTTGGGGAGATGAAGGGGAAACCCACAACAAGGAGGGATGGAACAGAAGATAGACTCAGCTACAAATTGTATCAGTTTTTAGGAATTGGGATGAAAGAGTCCCCCGAGTTTCTGGGAAAAAAGGAGTCAATCAATAGATTCCTAAGAATTTGACCCTTGATTAAATCCTCCTTGCCACATGGACTCAAGTTTCCAAGATTAAGGAGCCACAATTACTTATGTTCCAGATGAAGCTCTCCTCGTTCCTTGTCAAGGTTGTTTATCAAGTAACAAGTGGCAGGAATTGATGACATGCAGCTGCACAGAGAATGGGATGAGCTCGAGGGAGCTGCAGGACTTAAGAGCTATTGAAGGTTGAAGGGGCCAAGACCTTAGGGCTTCCCTGAACAAAGGAGATCTGCAGCCCCCAGTATGGCCCCTTCAATCACACCTTTCTTCAGTGGAGGGCCGCGGAAACAATGGAAATGGTACCCGGGAGCCACACAGCCAGTAGCTGTGCTGTCTCTGCGCATGCTTCATTGGGGTTTGTCGCTGCCTTTTCTTAAGACGACATAAACTGGGTGCTGGCTGGAGCCTATCGTGCCTCGAGAGTCTGATTGTCCGTTAGAACCCAACACTGATTGGGTCTGGTGGCTCTAAAGGGGAGAGAGGTGGGGTAAGAAAACCCTTCTGGGGACTGGAAGAAGTGTGCTGGGGTGAGAGAGAAGGTTCTGGCTGCAGGTTCCCAGAATTAGAATAGCTCAGACGGGTGCGCAGGTAGGAAGGCCAGAGAAAGATGAGCATGTGTTGAGCATGCGTGAGTGATTCAAGGTTTCTGTGATGAAGAACATTTAGCATGTAAACTCCCAGCGAGAATTTAAATTGATTTATGGAGAAAAAGAGCCGCCAACACCAAAAGGTCCCACCTAAATACTGGTGACATGCTATATGTTTTTCCTAGTATTTTCCTAGGATCCCAAAGAATCTCTTTGAATAGAAAAATAATAGTAGTTCATGACTTACTTAAACACCTGTGGTTTGGTGGTTTTGGGGTTGGATACAACATCACTTTCCATACCAGTAATTTAGGTTAAAAGGAATTTAAGTAGCTGAAAGCTCGACACTGGATTCTGTTGCTTTGGGGTTCACTTGCTAATCATTCATTTATAGCATATCTTCTATGGAGATTTTCCTAAGTCCCATTTTTTGAAAGCAGTCTCTTCTGACCATATTTTTCAAGGAAATAAAACGTGGTGGTGACTTGGGAGGCCCTTAAATGTCATTAGTAAGACTCATAAAGCCAGACAAAGGCGAATAATGCAGGAACATGTCAACGGTTCAATATTGACAAGAGCACGGGCCAGATGTCAAGAAGGCTAAGACAATAATTCGGATGGAATCAAACACCAAATAGGAGGTAGTATTTAACCAAGCAATTATAATTAAAATAATAAAGTGTGTAGATTCAAATAATAAGATGAAACATAGTTAGTGGTTTAATTTTGATCCGGGGACTTTGTATCACAAGATCAACTCATCTGGGGGACACACTCTTGGAATTTAAATCTCCGAGATGACTCTAATAATAAGCTCAAGTTTCCCTGGAGCGCCAGGTGAATAATTATCTTACAAACTGAAACTTTGCTCAGTTAAGCTTCAGAAGAGTGAGGCAGCTTCTCCAGCATTCCCGAAATGATCCAGTTGTTTCTATGAGTGACTGATCACTGTTTTTTTACTTACTGTTGTTATTATTATTTTTTTTTACCTTTTGATCCCCTTTTACCCATTTCTTCCTGTCCCTCTCCACCCGGCCCCCGCCCCAGCCAGCAATCTGTGTCCTGTATCTAGGAACTTGGTTTTTGTTTTTGTTTTCGATCCCACATATACAAGAGATCATACAGTACTGAATAACTGTTGGCTTTGAATTATGAAAATGTTTTGAAGAGGTATAGGTAGGGTACTATCCCACATTGTGGTATCCACAGGTTTTGTAATGCTTAAAGGTACTTAAAGGTGAGTTAGTATTTTAACTAACTTAACAAAATAGCCTTGGGGGTCCGATTTAAAAGAAATAATTGAGCAGCTCATCTTAAGGCTGAGATTTTTTTAATGGATTTATTTCCTCATAGTAATACCTTAGAACGCAGGCAGCCATTTATCCATGGAAGTTAGTTTTGTAATCAGTGACATGGATGGAAGGCAGTTACAGGGACTATGCACATCTAATAGCTCACAAAGTCCCAGGTTCAGCATGAGGAACAGGGAAAAGGTCACGGCTGATAAGATATGGGGATCACATGTTTGGAGACTAACAACTTAACTTAGTAATCTTTAGTCAAAGTTGGAGCCTTGGCATTTCTAAAAGCATTGTGGTTCCTGCCGTTCTTAATGACTTAGGCTTAACACAGTAGAAAAACCCGTGGTCATTTATTGATATAAATGAGATGTTGTTCTGATAAATTCAGTCACTAAATTCTTTTTTATTAAAATAATTTTATTTTTAAAGACAAGAAGGTTGTGCTGTCTTTACTTAAAATTGTTTTGAGCCGAAATAAATGTTTCTTGTTAAGGTGTGGTAATGCTGTGTGCTTCAAAATCATGGTTCCAATTTTAGGTCCCATGGTCCTAGGTCCATGGTCCTTCTTTGGGTCTAGATCAGCAGGAGTCTGGTCTGGATATGAAGAGTGGATCAAAGAGTGAACTGACAGTGCTGTTTCTGGAGATGAACACAACAGAAAGCAGATGGGGAGTTCACTCTTGTACACTGGGTCCACTTTTAAAATTCCGGATCCAAACAATGCATTATGCAGGTATCTAAACCCCTGAGCAGTGGTGGTATCTTTCCCAAATTTCCATAATCCCCTTGTAGTTGAATTTCTAGATGGCAGATATTTTCTGTTTCTTGAACAACATTCCCCAATGTCGGCCTTTTCCAGGACTTACTGAATGATGGGGCTTTGTCAGAATATTTCGATTGTGACATCCCCAATTCTGAGCTACGTCAGATCGTACGGTTGTCTTTTCTCCATGTTCGTTCGCGCAATGGAGATTTCAAGCTTCAGACTTTGCTACATGGCTCCCCTCTTTCTGAAATGCCTTTTGCTTCACTTCACCACTAATCTAATGGTGAAAAGATTATGCCCTGGAGCCTAGATTAGCACTTTCCTAGGTTGTATTTTATACAGCCCTGACTTGAAAAGATGGAGTTTGGAAACTCAGTTTCACAGGTTCCCTATGCTAATGGTCTATTCGCTAAACTTCCATTAGCAATTGTGCCTGCCAAATAAGTTGTTGTTAAGGAACAGCACAATTTTATACTTGTTTGTTAAAAACAAAAACAAAAACAAAGTTGAACAGAGTCAGAATCATCTAAACAGTTATCTCTTTCTTTATGCACCTAAAGCTACCCCTTATGGAGATTGATCAGTGCTAATATAGTCAGACCCTTGCCCAGAGGGAAGCCCTGGCTACTGAACTAAGGATATAACCCATGGGATTTCCTTAATTTTTTTTTTTT
>RCUC01137421.1:0-22179 GCA_003697995.1 Taxidea taxus jeffersonii | reverse complement strand
TTTTTTTTTTTTTAAGATTTTATTTATTTATTAGAGACAGGCAGAGAGAGAGAGAGGAAGCAGGCTCCTTGCTGAGCAGAGAGCCTGCAGGATGCAGGGCTCCATCCCAGAACCCTGAGATCTTGACCTGAGAGGAAGGCAGAGGCTTAACCCACTGAGACACCCAGGCACCCCTCCCCCATGGGTTTTAAACTCTAATAGTCTCTACCATGCTGCTGGTCTCAAAGGGACTGCTCTGGGTCATACTACCCAATGAGATAGAAGGAGGCATTCTTTACCAAATTGTGTTTCTTTCTTTCTCTTTTCTTCCTTGCATTCAGGCACAAGATAAAACCTATTTTTTGATGTGGGGTATGGTCAAAGAAGCATGAAAGTCACTGTTCTATCACCAAAAATTAGAGTATAGAGCTTAAATAATTTTAAAAATAGAACTGAACCATTATAACTAGATTATGAAATTATTATATTGCCTGAACATTAAAAGATTTCAAAACACCCACTAAGATTTTCACAATGGTTTCCATGATGGTGAATATCAAGAGGTACATCTTTCTGATGCTGAAAAATCAAGCATGGCCACTTCACCTCAAAAGGCTCTCCAGTAATGACTACATTCATTCTTTTCCTCCCTCCCCCTCTCTCAGGGGCAAACTGAAAATGAACAGAGTAGAAGGTGGTAGAAAGAACCCTGAGGAAAAAGCCATGTTCTGTGGTAAGGAAGGTGGGGCTGCAGGCAAATGACTGGGTCTGGGGCCTTTGAAGCAGGAGGAAGTATCACTTCCTTGCCGGCCCCCTCCCTCGGGCCTCCTGTCAGGCCTCAGGCTACAGTTCTGCTCTCCGTGACACAGCTTCCCCGTGGAAAGCAGAAGTGGTCCTCCCTCTCCAGAGGGTCTCTCTGAGACGAGCTTCTCTGTTCCCCTCACCCCTGTGGGGGTTAACATTTACAGGAAGAGCAGAGGCACCCCGAAGGCCCAAAAGCCAAGAAGACATCATTGCATTAGTTGGAGACAGAATGGATGCAGATCACCTCTCCAGTCTTACTGCGTATTCTCACCAGTGCTGAAAAGAGGGCCCAAGGAAGTCGTGACAGCTCCCCACCAGATGTTGTACCGACAGACAGAGGAAGGAGGGCTGGAGCGACATGTTGGCAAAGAGCTTTCAATCAGCATGGCTTGGGATCAAGAGTGAGTTCAGCTGTTCTCGGAAGGGTGGGAGTGTGGGCAGACACTGCATTATTTGACTTGCCTGAGGTGTGAACTGTCAAAAGGAGAGGAGACAGATTTAAAAGACCCTTTGAGCTACAGGAATAGCTCAGACCTCTGCCCAGTGTTCTACAAGCCACTGGGGGCAGAGCCTAGGACGTTAAGAAACACCCTCTCAGGTGGATTCTGTAAAGGTATCCTCATTCATATAATTTTACCGGCCATCATTTATATAAGTCATCATCACAAGAAATGGACAGTTACAACAATACAAACCAATAATCTCTTCCCATAAATGCTCCTATTGTGTCAACTCATGGTTTGGGGACCTTGAAAGGGGACAGACAGGCAGAGAGCTGATGAGAGGGGCCAGAGAAGGGAGACTGGGAATATGTGAAGGTTAACAAAGACAGTCAAATAATAAAACTTTGAAAGAATTCTATATAAATGAAAATGGCATCCCGATGGTAAACAGAACTTTCAAGAAATAGTGTTGTGACAGATAAGGAACGCTGACAGTACTAAGGGAAAGTGAAGCACAGAACAAGGTTGAAGAAAAAGTCTAAGAATAAAGAACAAAGGCTATATTCTCTGGCCCTGCAACTTGTCAGCATGGATGTACCTTTTTAATACATCATCCCAAGTCATTATTTGAACTTGCTCTTCTAAATTACAAGACAGCCCTTCCAGATAACTTAAGCCAAAGATATCCAAAAGAAGGTCCAAGTCTTGAAATGGGGCTGTTCCAAAAATTCTAATTCCTCAACTGGCAGATTCCCATACATTGTCTATGCTTAGGCTTCTCCCCTAAATGGGAACTTACTCAAAATAAATTTCAGAAATGATGATAGAGTCAACTCAACATTTCACAATTTAAGTATCAGGAAACTGGACAGCTGTAAGAAATCTTTCAATAGTTCTGACTGGAAAAAAAAAAAAAAAAAGAAACTTCCTCTTGTATGTCCTTCTCTTCATCACCAATCTTTAGAGATGGTAGGTAGTGTGTGCCCATCATAAAAGTGTGGGCTTTGAGGGGCGCCTGGCTCATAGCACGTGCTCAGTAAAGGAGTGATATTTTAATGAGCATCTTATGGACCCTGTCTCCCCTACTTTATATTTTCACTGCAGATGATGCTCTCACTGTTTTAACAACCACACAAAGAGGCTTCAGGGAAGGAACTTCTAGTAGCAGCTGCAGGTAATTCTTTGGTAAAGTGTTATGTTACCTGGGTGTTTCTTTTTGAACCAATACGCCCCGATATTCCCAAGGCAGTCACTAGAGCTGCTTGAGCAACAGCCCATATAGCTATCACCTTGGCTGTTATCAGGGCTACCCCCTCCCCAAGCAGGAAGCAGGGCTGAAAGGCACAGAATCTCACCTCCCTGAGTATGCCTTTAGTGCCCTGCTTGATGGCATAACTACCAAGTGATAGAAGAAAATTACCTTGTGGTTCCCTGTTAAAAATGTTTATTAAGTAATAATTTATTTTATGTAATTGAGTACCTACTACAGAAGCAAAGGCAGAAAAGTGGGGAACACTCTAAAGTTGGAGCCAGAAAACATACCTACTCTGCCCAGTGGTGCCACTTAACCAGGTCTATAACCTTGGACATGACACCAAACCTCTTTTTTTTTTTTGTACCTGTCCCTGCCTGCCCTGGGATCCATGAGAGGTTCAAATGAAATCAGAGCTCAGTAAGGCTTTTGACACTGGAATCAGCAATTCTCAGGAATCACTTCCGACAAGCAAAAGGTATGAGCACAGTCATTGCCAGGTAGAGCCCAAGAGTGATCTGAGGCCACCTCTGTCATCAATGAGTCACTGGGCAGTGTCCCAACTAATGATCGTAGTGACCTTTCAATGTTAATACTATCATTGGGATCAGCAGTGTGAGCGAGATGTAACAACTTTTCATACTGTAGACATGTACACATTGTATTCTTATTTATATTGATTTACATTTGTACGGGTTTATGGACAGTATCCTTTAAGGTTGTTAAATTACATCTCTGTATATTCATTTGAACCAACTGACATCTCAGCTTTTTTGATGATTTATTTTTGAATACAAATAGAATGGAACTAAGGGGGCTTAGAGAGTCAGTGCTTCACAAACTGTGGACCATTTTTCTGCTAAAACAAAAAACAAAAACAAAAACAAAAAACAAACCAATAACACCCAGGTGTTTGGTGGTGGGGAGATATTGCAAAGTCTTCATATATCTTGGCAACATCTATGACTCTAAAATAAAGTAGGTCTTTTTGATTGGACGAACTACTTTTGCAAGATACATCTCACCACTCCAGGTGAAGCCCTTGGCCCCAGGAAAACAGCAGAGTAAATTGTCCTGTGTAGAGATTTCCACTTAGAACACTGATACTGGGTTAACTAGACAGTCAAAAATCCCTGTTTTAGAAACTAGGACAGAGAGGGCCAGCGGGCTTCAAATGCCTAAAGGAACCAGCCTTGGTCCTTGGCCTTGCACACAGCCAAACTCAGAGCCAACCTTCATTCCCTCTTCCAAGTAATCCGACTGCATGATAGGTATTGGGGTTAGCTAGCGTTCTGGACAAGACAGAGCTGTTTTCAGAGAGCTTTCACTGCAGTGGTGAATACAGACTAGACACACACGGACAAATCAGAATATAACTCTGGTTACTGCTATGAAGGAAATGTTGGCTACATAAATGGCCCAAGTCATTAACCCAACTTATTCCACATCACAGCTCTGGTCAATGATGGGAGAGACCCAAATTTAGGTTTTCCAGCTCCTGTTTTCTCTTTCCTTACATGGGCTGACCTCTACCCTTCACTCAGGAAGAGGGTTTTACCCTACTCTGCATCCATAGAGGGCTGGTCACCAAAAGTCCCTTGGGATCAAATTAAATTTCTTCAAGCCTCAAGACATTTATCTCCTTACTTCAAAAGGAAAACCCAGGACTAACTAAATCCCACCCTTTTCCAGCAGAGTTAGCTTACTCAGGAAGGGCTTCTGGGGACTTAGGAAATTCCTATACTCCTTCAGTGCCTGTTCCCCTTAGCTTTCACCTATGCAGGGACAAATAGGCCTGCCCTCCTAAACCCTACAGGCAGCGTGGGGAGCTGCCAACAAATCAGAAGAAAGCCAAACATCCTTAAGAGCTAGTGCTTAGGGTGAGTGAGATTCCCAGACGTAGCTTTCGCAGACAGCAAATCTCTGGTGTATTTATTAAGCAGCTTTACTAGGAAGGTCAGATGGCTAACACAGACACGAAGTTCCAGGTTTAAAATCAGCAAACTGCAAAGAACCAGGGAACCCTGCTTTAATGGATAGAATTATTTGCAATGTATGATAACAGCGCCATTTATGGAAACCCTGTGTATGCGCTTGGGGCTTTACGTGCAATAAATAGCTCCGAAGGTAAACATGTTCTCCCAGAGATGAAAAAAACCCACAAAGGTAATTTCAATAATAGGCCCAAGTTGACGTGCAGCTAGGAAACTGCAAGACCCAGATTCAACTGGGGTTTCTGGCAAAGAAGCTGGGTGGGTTTGGGATAATTCAAACACACACACATACACACAACTCAAGGAAATAAAACCAGACGATCACGTCAGCTATCAGTAGGAACGTTACAAATGCACAGCTTGGAGAAGATGCCACACTGGGCCGAGATAACGCAGGAAAGCGGGAACTGACGCTTACACCCTTCCCCCAGGGCGAAGGAAAGGCAACCCCTGAATTCTTAAAATAACTCTCGCTTCCTCTCCGCCGGCTAAGGCACGGGACTGCTAGTCTGCAGGCCAGGAGGCGCCCGGCTCAGCGGGAGGGTGCGCACCAGCCTTTGCCGCAGCCCCTCGACGTCACGCTGCAGCCCGGGGCTCCCGAGGAGTGCGGCTGCCCGCGGGCCTGGCAGACAGCCCGAGCCGAGTCCCATCCCTCACCTCGGGGAGCCCGGGGCCCAGAGGGGAGACCGGATTGTGCAACCCGAAGAGTCCCCGCTAGGATCCCCGCAGCGCGCCCGCTCTGCGCGGAGATGGGCTTCTCCGAGGCGCACGGATAGTGGCCAGAACTGGGACCGCAACCAGCCCTCTGGTCGGCGCCCACACCTCCACCACCCCCGTGCGCGCCGCCGCGGGAAGGACACCTGAGGAGCTGCCCGCCCCCGCGTCCCTCGCTCTCCGGGACCCGGCCACCCGGTACAGGCTGGAGGCACCTGGGTGCCCTCACCGCCCGGGCCCGCGCCCGTGCTGCCAGGAGGCGGCGCGCGCCGGCGGCCATCCCCAGCCCCCCGCCCAGGGCCGCCCGGGCACCCGGGAGTCCAGCCTGTGGCACAGCCGCGGCCCCCGCCCGCCCCGCCCGGCCCCGGCGCCCGCGCCCGCGCCCACCCCAGGGCTCGCGCTTGGAACTCACCAGCTCCCGGTGAAAGTTGCCGGGCGGCGGCGGCGGCGCTCCACCGTGACTCGAGTTCAGAGCGGGGGGCGCGACGGGGCGGCCCCGCGGGGCCCGCGCAGGGCAGGCTGCGGGCTCGGGGCCCTGGGTGGCGCGGCCGCCCCGGCTGCCGCGGGCTGGAGGCTGCAGCGCGTCGGGCCCGGAGGCGCCACGGCAGGGGATCGAGCGGCGGACTGCCCGGAGCGGCGGGAGAGGAACTGGCTGTCGCTGGGCTCGGCCGAGAGGTCCCAGCTACTTCCTGGTGCTCGGATTTGCATACTGCGCCGGGAGGGCGGGGAAGTGACCGTTTGGCCCCTGCCCAAGGTTTGGGTCTTTGGTGTGGCCGTCGCGCGAGCTTTGAAGGCAGAGAAACTTAGCCTCTCCGCGTGGTGCTTGAGAATGCGGAGCCGCTGGGGCCCAACATCCTCCTGTGACGCGGACAGAAGGATCTTCCAAGGAGATCTCCGGAGCCTGGACGTGGTAGCCTGGCGAGAAAACCTCTCGCGTCTCCTTTGCTTCTTTTCCATCCTACTCCGTATTGTCAGGAAGTGAGGTGCCCCCGGCAGCAGAGGGGGCGCGCTCTGATCCCCCACATCTGGAGTTCTCAAGCAAGAGGGATGAGTTCTTGATAATCAGTACAGAGTAAGCTCCTTAAGGTTTTACACGGGGATGTTCGGCGTGTAGAGTCGGGGCGGGGGTGAGTATGGAGTTGAACGGCCTGTCAAATTACTCAGTTCCTCAAAACTTCGATTTCCTCCCAGGAAAATGGAGATGAGGGTGCCCTACCTCGGAGGGTCACTGGGAGGATGAGACGCCTCTGTAAAGGATTCTCACTGCCTAGAACACAGTGATGGTAGCTGTTACCCGTTCATTCCTGGGCTCTCTCCCTCCCCGCATGGAACACGGTGCTTGGCACACAGCAAGCGCATAATCAATGTTTGTGGAAAGAATGATTGCATCATCAAGCCCATGTTCCAACTCAGTAAATGCCACATAGAAATCCAAAATTATAATATTAGTCCCAGTCACAGCGGATGGCCAATTGTTCTAAGCGAGATTCACTAGGATCCCAACATTACACTGCAGTGTAGAATTTACGGGGAAATAAACAGTGCCCTGTAGGAGATTTCCTTTTTGTATTAATAACAGCAAACACATAGGGCCTATCAGGTGCCAGACATTTCGCTAAGCCCTTTAGATTGATTACCTTTCATTAATATGTTCTTCTTTCTTTAAATTATTATTTTTTTTAAATCAAAGTATTGGGGCGCCTGGGTGGCCAAGTCGGTTAAGTGTCTGCCTTCAGCTAGGGTCTTGATCCCAGGGTCCTGGAATTGAGCCCCTGGTAGGGCTCCCTGCTCAGCGGGGAGTCTGCTTTTCTCTCTCTCCTCTGCCCCTCCCCCCTGCTTGTGCGCTGCGCACTCGTGGGCGTGCTCTCTCCGTCTCAAATAATTGAATAAATAATCTTAAATTTTTTTAATTAAAAATCAAACTATAGTTGACACGCAATGTCACATTAATGGTAATTCAACAAGTCTGTATGTTAATGCTATGCTCACCACTAGTGTAGTTACCATCTGCTATCATACAACACTATTACAATATCATTGACTATATTCCCTATGCTGTACTTTTCATTCCCATGATTTATTCATTCCATAACTGGAAGCCTGTTAGTTCCCACTCCCCTTCACCTCTTTTGCCCAACCCCACCCCCATCTCCTCTGGCAACCATAAGTTTGTCCTCTGTATTTAGGGATCTGTTTCTGCTTTGTTTGTTCATTTGTTTTATTTTTTAGATTCCACATATAAGTGAAATCATATGATATTTGTCTTTCTCGGTCCGACTTATTTCACTTAGCACAATGCCCTATAGATTCATCCATGTTGTCACAAATGACAAGATCTTATCCTATTTTTATGGCTGAATAGTGTTCTATTGTGTGTGCGCACACACACACTATTTTTAATTTTTAATTTTTTGAGGAACCTCCATACTGTTTTCCACAGTGGGTGCATCAGTTTACATTCCCACCAACAGTGTATGAAGTTTCCTTTTTCTCCATATCCTCACCAACATCTATTATTTCTTGCCTTTTTTATTTAAGCTATTCTTACAGGTGTGACGTGCTCTCGTTGGGGTTTTAATTAGTATTTCCCTGAAAATTAGTGATGTTGAGCATCTTTTCATGTGTCTGCTGGCCATCTGTATGTCTTCTTTGGAAAAATACCAGTTCAGGTCTCCTGCCCATTTTTTTTTAAATTTTATTTTTTCAGTGTTCCAAGATTCATTGTTTATGTACCACACCTAGTGCTCCATGCAATACCTGCCTTCCTTAATACCCACCACCAGGCTCACCCCTGCCCATTTTTTAATCAGATCATTTGGGGTGTTTTTTTGTTTGGTTTGGTTTGGTTTTTCTTGGTGTTGAGTTGTATAAGTTCTTTATATATTTTGAATCAGATATATCATCTGCAAATATCCTTTTCTATTTAAGAGGTTGCCTTTTCATCATGATGATGGTTTCTTTTGCTGTGCAAAGGCTTTTTATTTTGATGAAGTCCCAATAGTTTATTTTTGCTTTTGTTTCCCTTGCCTCAGGAGACATATCTAGAAAAACTGCTCTAGCTGATGTCCAAGAGTTTACTGCCTATGTTTTCTCCTAGGAGTTTTATGGTTTCAGGTCTTACGTTTAGGCCTTTAATCCATTTTGAGTTTATTTTTGTGTATGATGTAAGAAAGTGGACCGTTTCTTTCTTTTGCATGTAGCTGTTTCTTTTTCCCAGCACAATTTATTGAAGAGACTGTCTTTTCTCACAGTGGATATTCTTACCCTCTTTACTGTAGATTAATTGACCATGTAAGTGTGGGTTATTAACAACATTCTTAGGAGGCTGGTTCCCCCCGAGGCTATAGCCATGGTCACGTAGTCACCATAACAGAATCCTCTGCAGCGGTAGTTGATTACCGGTAACAGACAGCGAAGGTTTGCAAAGCATTGCCTCAGGCAACAAGAAGAAGCTGGATGATTTATACCTGTGATGTTCACTAGGACGCAGCTATTTAGTTTGCTACTAAAGAGGAGGGCGTGGGGGACGCCTGGGTGGCTCATTTGGTTAAGCGGCTGCCTTCGGCTCAGGTCATGATCCCAGCATCCTAGGATCGAGTCCCACATCGGGCTCCTTGCTTGGCAGGGAGCCTGCTTCTCCCTCTGCCTCTGCCTGCCACTCTGTCTGCCTTTGCTCTCTCTCTCTCTGACAAATAAATAAATAAAATCTTAAAAAAAAAAAAAAGAGGAGGGGGTGTGTTATGTGTTGGAAAGTATTGAATGTGTGAATGAAATATGGATCCTATGGAGTAATGCACTTCCTGAGACCCCATTTCTTGGACCTTTCTTCAGGATGACCTCTCAAATATATTGGCCCTAAATTAAAATAGCTACTATTACCAGTAGTACAAAAGACATGTGATTGGGACACAAAATATTTGGTGCTGGTTCATCCATCCAGAGTGTCCTGACAGTGGGCTTGGGAAAATGTCTGACAGAACAAGGAACAAAGCATCATCAGGCAGAGCTGGGCTTACACTCAGCTCTGTCACTTCTAACTCCTTACATCAAGCATGTATGTAGGTTCCTGTTCCTAGGTTCCTGTCATTATTCTTATTTGGGGGAGGGGGGAGAAATCAATACCCATTCTCACTTCTCAGGCTGCATTCATATATCCTGAAAATTTCCCTACCTGCTCTCCATATTTGTCTTTCTTAAGTCCCATGGAAGTTCTAGGGGCTCCTAGGTGGTTCAGATGGTCAGGCGTCTGCCTTCAGCTCAGATCATGATCTCAGGATCCTGGGATCAAGTCCTGCATTGGGTTCCCTGCTCAGTGGGGAGTCTGCTCCTTCTCCCTCTGGTGCTCTCCCTGCTTGTGCTCTCTCACTCTCTCTGTCCAATAAATAATATATATATATATTTTTTTTTTTAAAGTCCCATGAAATTTCCATGTCTTGGACAAGTTTTATTTAAAGACCTCATTGGTATCTTTCTTTTCTAGACATCTAGAGCACCTGTAGTGTGCAACATTCACTGTGAACTAGGCATAAGTCCTTTCCAACATGGTTTGCCTTTGTTTCACATGGTAACTTTCTCTCCTCAACTGCTAGTAAATAGCAAACCTCTCTTTGGAAGTCGTTGCTTCTTGTATTTATCTTTCGCCCACCACACTTCTCAAAAGTTCTACTAGGGACCTTATGGGGTGCCTGGCTGGTTCAGACAGTAAAGCATGCGACTGTTGTTCTCGGAATTGTGAGTTCAAGCCCCACATTGAGTGTAGAGATTAGTTAAAAATAAAATCTTGAAACAGAAAAGTTCTGTTGGGTGCTTTAAAATACTTCATTTGTATCGGTTGGTTCAGTGACATGGACTGAGTTGTCTCAAGGGTATTCTCAGATGGTAATTGAACACAAACAAATGATCAGAGGAAGGTTGTAAATCAACAAAGATCCCTCTTGGCAGGGGAAGCAGGCTTTTGAAGAAAGTGAGGGATATGACTGAGCAGGACAAGAGGAGGAAGTAGAGGAAATGGCACCAAGGAAATAGGCAATCCTCGTTCTTTCAAATTCCATATCTGCAAATTCACCCACTCACGAAAACTTACGCATAACCCCAAAAGCAATGCTCACAGTGCTCACAGTCCATGCATGGAAATGAGCACAGCAGTGAGAATCTTCATCTCCTCATGCACACATATTCCGCAGAGGTCAAATAAGGTGATGCTCTGCCTTCTTGTTCAAGCTCTTGTACCATAAACCCGTATCCTCTGGGGATTTGTTTAGTGCCAGGTTTTTTGCTTTTTTGTGCTTTGTGTTGATTTCACTGTTTAAATTTTTTTTTTTAAGATTTTATTTATTTGACAGACAGAGATCACAAATAGGCAGAGAGGTAGGCAGAGAGAGAGGAGGAAGCAGGCTCCCCGCTGAGCAGAGAGCCCGATGTGGGGCTTGATCCCAGGACCCTGAGATCATGACCTGAGCTGAAGGCAGAGGCTTTAACTCACTGAGCCACCCAGGTGCCCCAGATTTCACTGTTTAAAATGTCTCCTGAGGGTAGTGCCAAAATGCTGTCTAGTGTTCTGAGCACAAGAAGGCTGGGATGTACCTTATGGACGAAAGGCATGTATTAGATAAGCTTTATTCAAGCGTGAGTTATGGTGCTGTTGGCCATGAGTTCAGTGTCAGTGAGTCAACAGTATACATTAAATAAAGTGTCTTTAAACAGAAGCACACAAAACGAGGTCATTTATCCATCAGTTGATGAACATGCAATGGCCAGAGGCTCTCAGCAACAGAACCCTGTCTTCCTCCCAGGAACAGTGGTTTAATATTAGCTAATTCACTGTGTGTGGCAACTTTATAGACTGTGATTACCACAAATAATGAGAATCGACTGTGCATAAGACCATCCGAAATCCACTGATAGGAAAATGAAATGTCTGACTTCAAGGAAATTTTCCTCCAACACAATCTTCATCTTCATGTACCTGCCTGATTGTGGCACTTAAGGGCTGATGAAGCCCATAGCTTCATGCCGTCCTACCCATCCTGCCACCTGACCTGCCGCTCATCCCATTGCCATGGTGTGGACTGTCCTGATGCCCCTTTTACTTTTCTGGGAGCTGCCCTCCAGGAGTTCAGATTCCTCCCAACAACTCAGGGAGTCTTACTGATTTTCTCCACAAGCACCCCCTCCCTGGTTGACTTTGCAGGGAGGAACAGAGTGGAGGCTAAGACTCTTCTAACTCTTTCAAAGATGGCCACAGACTGAGGCCCAAGTTGCAAATCATACAGAGCAGTGGTCCCTCACCCTGATGGTACATGAGAATCACCTACCCAGGCCCTACTCTGATCATTGAATCAAAGTCTGGGGATGGAGTGAGAGGGACTCAGTCATCAGAGCTCTCCAGTGGCTGCTGATGAGCAGCAAAGATGAGGAGCCACTGGAAAGGAGCCCCAGTCAACATCCTTAGAGATTATGAAGTACTTGTATATGCCAAAAAAATTATTTCTACCTACCACCAGTGTTCCTAATAAAATACATCAGAAGGCCTTTCATCTAATGTGGACTAAGGGACTAATTAGTCCAAGGGACTAATGAATCAAAAAAGCTGTTTAAAGGGGGGGATTAAAAAAGGTGATATAAATGTGCCTTAGATATTTGACTTGAACTTCAACCTAAAATTGCATTCACATTCTTTCCCTCACTGCCCATCTCTCAGGTAATGCCAGGAGATTGTCCCTGAGTATGAATCCCCAGCTTGGCCTTCTATGTCATCTTTCTTACCTAAACCACACCCATGAAACCTCCTCTCTGATTTACAGTTACAGCTTTGCGGAAGCAGAGGAAAGGCTCCCAAAGCCATCTCTCCCACAGTCTCTGACCAGAGCCTCTTCACCCCCACCTAAATAATTCCTAAATCAGCAGAATTATTATTTTTACCATTTTACCTGTGACTCTTTCCAAATATTCAGCTTAGTTTACATAGAAACAACTCTTTCACTCATTTTTCTAAGTTTCTATTTAATTAAACTATTTATCATATCAGGCATCCACCGACCTAAAAACAGCTGGAAAGGTTGCAGGCAGGAGAGGGTTCACTTTGCTGGAGAGATCCTGCAGGTGTTTACAGAGGCAAGCTTGAGTGCTGACTCATCCAGAGTTCGCTGGGAAGAGGGTGATTTCCAGGCATTTCTGTCACAACTACCAGCGAAGAACCGGACAGGTTGGGTTGTTTTATGTTAACACTTACGTACCAGTCCTCACAACAACTGGACTTTCTTTTCTGCATTCGATAGATAAGAAGAGAGCCTCAAAAATGGAAGGTAACCCACCCAACTTCACCTTGAAGTGGTACACACTGGATTTGAACCCCATTCTCTCCACCTAACATCATAGCTCAAGCTCAAATCCTTGGCTTACAATGCCTTCTGGAAAGTCCCAGCTCCTCAGCCTGGAATACCACAGAAACAATGCAACGTGCCTGAGCCGAATCCTCATCAATCCTTGGATGTTGTAAAGGAATAACCAAACTACCTGAATGAGCAATTATTTAAATAACTGAGTTAAATAATAATGGCAAGCATACCAATAACATAATTGAGGTTGGAATCTTGTCAAATTTATAATAAAATTATTTGTCACTCGATGACAGACAAGATTGTGATACATGACAATTAGACCACAATAGTAAACTATGTGTGCAAAAAAATCTCATGTGGTCAGATTGGGGGTCTGGGGGTTTACTGGGAATGTCCAGAAGGTAAGAGGGAGAATTGCTTGTGACTTCATTTCTGTTTTCTCTTGGAGGGAGGAGGCTCCAGTGCCACATTCCCCTCCTTCCAGACCTTTGATCTTTAGCAAGGGTGCCTAGTCCCTCAAACCAAGCTGATCTCCCAACTCTGGGATATGCCCTGTCCCCAGTTCTAATTCTAGAGAGGCCAAACTTCCTTTCTAGGTGTTCTTATGGTATCTAGGTACTCATGTATTCAGCTTTTCATAACCTCAGACTTAAAGAAAACTTCCAAAATGAGCACAAAGAATCACAATCTGTCCTTCAGTCAGATTCTCCAAATGTTAACATTTAACCAGATTTGTGCTCTTTATCAATTGGTAAGTTTTTCTAAACTGTTGTTTGAGAGTAAGTTACAGACCTGATGCCCTTTTACTCCTAAATCCTTTGGTGGGTATTTCCTCAAAACATTCTCTTATCAGGAAACTAACATTGATACAACACTATTAATTAATCAGCAACCATTCAAATCTCGGCAATAGTCCCGCAAATACACTTCATAGCAAAAGAACATCCCAGATCACACTTTGTTTTGGGTTTATGTGGTATTTCCTCTTAATTAGGTTCAGGCTATGCATTTCTGGCAGAAGCATCCCTCAAACGAAGGGGTACTCCTTCTTGTCAGTGCAGCTATTGGGAGTCATGGAGGGCTTATTTCTGTCCTCGCCAGTGAGGTGAAGTTTGGTCACTTCATTAAGGTGCTATCTGCCTAGCTTTTCCACTCTAACGTCACTATTTCTCCCTTTATAATGAGTCGGTATCTTGTAGGGAGATCCTTTGATAATTGTATAAGTTTCCTATTCTTCATCAAACTTTTACCCACTAGCTTAGCATCATCCATTGATGATTCTTGCCTGAGTCAGTAACTGTTGTGATGGTTGCCAAATGATGGAACTTACGACTTTTGAACAGAAAGAACTTTCTGGAATTGGATTGTGTCTGCCAAAAGAGGAGAGAGCTTTGAAAAATAAGTAGCAAGGATCAAACAAAAAAGCATAAAACCACTTAATTTTCAGAGCAGCCTCATGAGGTATTTATTTTTTAGCGATCACTTGGTGTGGGACTTGAACTCACAACCCCGAGACCAAGAGTCACATGCTCTACCGACTGAGCCAGCCAAGGTACCCCATGATGTAGTTGAATCAGAAAGCCTTCTTTGGATGTTACGGGCATTAAGCCTGACAGTTTGGATGAAGGTGGTGGTGGGAGGATCAATGGTAAGGGGTCACATGGCGCCCGGACATCATGCAGGAAGAGGTGGGCTTTGAGGGTAGAAGAGTCTAGAAGCAGAGCTGGAGCCTGGGGGAGGTGCTGGGTAGGAAAGGGCTGCAGAAAAAGACTCCCTCTCCCCCAACCCCTGACCCAGGGCAAACTTGGCCTGTTGCTTTGAAGTCCAGGGGTGCAACATACAGATACCGAGCTTGAAAGCTTGGTTGTATAACTTAATTTCCTCTAGAAGATCCAGCTCCCCTCATCACCTTTAATGTTAGAGCAACAAACAAGCCATTAACAAAGGGGGCAGAGGTTGGGGTACTGGTCTCAAAGGGCGAGCAGAGGCCAGCAAGCCCACTGTCAGAAACTAGGCAGCATTCGCCTCAAGTGGGTTGGGCCATGGATACAGACAAGGTGTAACAGTCAGTGTTCAGCTGCGGTGCTTTTAGGCCCTCCCACTGTTTCTACACCATCTTCTTCTAAGTTCTTCTCATCCAGAAAGCACAGGCTACCTAAGTCGGGTTGAGTACCACCATGACGTGAGTGTGTCTGGAAGAGGGCTTGCCCAGTAGGCTGGATTCTGGCCCCAGAGCTGTGGGTGTAGGTTTTGGTCCAGGCTTAGGACCTGAATTTTCCTCCTTCCTGGAGACATGGCTCTGCCCATTCCATTCCTTCTCCCTTTGTCTCTTCTCTATGTCTCAGAGGTTCGCTTCTATTATAGTGGACTCTACCATCCTCCCCATCTGAAAACAGGCCATCCTCATAGCAACAATTTCACCCAGGGCCTCCCCTGCCCCAACACCTCCATCTGTAAGAGAATTGCTTGTATACATACAAACGGGTGAGTAAAATGGTAAGCTTTTAAAAAAATCAAGCCTCTGTTACCAGAAAAAAAAAAAAAAAGTGACTTTAGCACAAATGTTTCTTAATAAATGGAATTAATAAAGAAAAAAGAAACATAATAAAAACCTTTTCAGGTTACAAAAATTTTCGTAAAATATTGTTTATGCATAAATTACCACAAAGCAGAATTTCTCAAACTGTTCATCAAATATTAATAGGTGTTACATGGAGAAAGTTGTCATGATTAAATATTTGGGGGATCTTGAGATGAACCCAGCCTCACAGGCTCCAAATAGCACAGTGATGTCACTGTGGGTCTTTAAGAAGGGGCCCAAGTCATGGGCGCAGGGGATACGTGTACTGAGAAATGCACTTGGGACCAGCTGTCAGAGAGAACACAGCTGCTCCTGATCATCAAGAGCCCTCACTGTCGCCTGGTGTGAGCAGGGCAATGTGTCTGAGGCAAGACCCTGGGACTATGCTGCTACCTTGCCCACAATCATATAAATGACAGTGAACTAGTTTAAATCGTGAGCATGAATGACATGCCTGTGGATGTTTGCACTCCTTTCCCAGTATGAAAACAAACCCAGCCTTCTTCCCAGAACTCTATGTTGACAGAATTGTCCCTCAGAAACTTCGGTGATGAGCTGGTCCCCCAGGGTCTAGCTATTGCTATCACCTGTCATTCATCCCCCTACCCTTTCAGTACCCCCCAAATTTCTGTTCACTGAGTACTTGTCATAGACCAGAAGAAGACATATGCTGAATACAATTCCCCCCAAAGCGCTATCATGTGAAGACATAGGCAGGTGAAGATGTTTGTGTCAAACTGATCACGATTTCATATTCTGCTTACATTCTTTATCTGCATTGACCAATGTTGTGTCATTTTTATGGAAATTATGGATGTAGTTTGGTGACCACCTTGGATGTTGTCTCTCTGTCTGTGCTGCCTTTGAATGAATTTAGTTCCAAAACTATTTCTGTTTTTCGCCCTGATAGGAGGCATCAGCTGAGTCCTCCCAGTTCTCTGGAGAGCTGCCTGATAACATGATTTGGTTATTACCACTGCTATGAGAAGGGAAGTATTTCAGAGGACTCTATAGATTCTAACTATGTGGAAAGAGGTGTTGGTGTGCTTTATTTTGTTTGTTTGGGGTTTTTTAGAAATGATTTTATTAATTTATTTGACAGAGAGAGAGAGCAAGAGCATGAGTGGGGTGGAGGCAGAGGGAGAGGCAGAAGCAGGCTCCCCACTGAGCAAGGAGCTCAATGTGGAACTTGATCCCAAGACCCCGAGATCATGACCTAAGCTGAAGATAGATGCTTAACCAACTGAGCCACCCAGGCACCCCTATTGGTGTGCTTTAATATGAACCCCATTGACTTGTCTTCACAGAACTGCACAGACCAACAAGCTAGTGATAGCTGAAGTGTTATGGGGGACCTCCATGGCCTCACTGTGGTCATTACTTAACTTCACCTCCAGAAATGTCCACAAAATGCAGAGGATTCCTACAGGTCCCTCAGGAAAATCTCAACCACCCTCTAAAGGTAGAGTTCATTCCAGGGTGGGTTAATGATTTTCTCTGACACTGGGTGTGACTTTTTGTTGATCTAAATAGTTTATGTGTGTCTGTTCCTCTCAAGTCCTGTTTATTTTGATTCGTTATTGTTAAGCTCTGAGAATACCACTATCCTAAAAATATACTGTCCTGTGAAATATAATATTTGGTTCTTACTTAAGGATTCTTCAGATCTGATTACAGATAAGATTCAAAGTCATAAGAGAAAAAAAAATCACATTATTTTAGGATTTAAGAGTATATGTATTTGTCTTACCCCCCAATGGGAGAGTTTTGATTAAAAGATATGATTTTGAGCCTGAGTTGCTCATTTACATGACCCAAGGATATCAAAAGAGGTCCTTTGTGATTACCGGGTAGACTATACTTAATTTGATTTGGTTTGCACATTTATAAAGTGAGTCATATCTAGGTCATCTAGGTCCTGTGATGGCTGGCAAATGACTCGATTTTCCTAGTCTCTGCATACAATGATGATACGAGGGGGAGAGGTGGGAAGGAGGAACAGAAGCCCAACTAATACTTGAAGTACACGAGATACTGAGAATATTTTTATTGGCTTAGTTCACACTGACATAAAACTTTATGTCCTTCTTTTCATGAGTTTCCCTTTCCCTCCACCTTCACCTGGCCAATTTATAACCATCTTTCAAGGACCAGTTCAAATGCCACCTCATCAGAAATTCTCTAAAGCTTCTTTAGATTCATTGCATCTCTTCAGACCCTAGAATCCTATGGGAAGTCTCCTCTAGCTCTGTTATCACTCATCACTTTATACCTTTCTTCTAATATTGCTATTTATCTACATGGAGCTCCTACACCAGAAGGTGAGCTCCTGATGGAGGGTCCAGGTCTGTTTCCTCTTTTTGACTTTGCATGGTGTTACCTTTAGCATTGAGCATGGTGCATAGAAGTAGCAGGTCCTGAGAGCGAGTTTGCCAAATGAAGAGTTAATATGGCAGGAGAGGCTACTACTGCTGCTCTGTTGGAACCCAGAGAAGCAGTATTTTACTTTGGCTCATAGGTAACAGCTGCTAGTAGTTGTTGTTCTGGGTTGAATTATGTCCTCCAAAAGATGTTGAAGTCCTTATCTCCAGTGCCCATGGGTGTGACGTTATTTGAAAGCAGGATCATTGCAGATAATCAAGCTAAGAGAGGTTCCTAGGATGGGCCCCAATTCAATATGACTGTCCTTGTAAGACAAAAAAAAAAAAAAGGAAAATGTGAATAGATAGCCACGTCTGCACACAGGGAGAATGCTGCGTAAAGATGAAGCCAAGGATTGCCAGATGTTGCCAGGAAGCCAGCAGAAGAAGCTAAGAGAGAGGCACCATGCAGACTCTTCCTCACAGCCTCAGAAGGAATCAAGCCTGTCAACACCTTGATCTTGGACTTCTGGCCTCCAGAACTGTAAGCCAGCATATTTCTGCTGTTTCAGCCACTAGTTTGTAGGACTTTGTTACAGCAGCCCTAGCAAAAGTTATCTAGTTCTTGAGTCCCTACTCTGCTTCAGGAGCTAGGCAAGTCACTTATAGATATTACATATGTAGTTTTCACAGCAATCTTTGAGACCCATGTTGTTTCCTCTGTATTCCATGTGATGAAAACGATGCCACAGAGGAGTTACAAGCCATTTTCCAAGATCACGTGGATCATTCACTCACACCTTGTGGACAATAGAAGCAAAATTTGGGTATAGGTTTAATTAGCCAAGTCTATGGCCTTTCCATTGCACCCTACTACCTCTGCCTATCGCCTTCTTTCCTTGATTCTTCTGTAGCTTTAATGTCAAGGTTTGACCATCTGGTAGCAGTGAGGATCTATACAGAGCTTGCTGCACTTAGCTAAAGCACACATATTTGGGACCTCTGTATTCACAATGTGGGAACTGCAGACATATTCAGGTTCAGCCTTAATATTTGTGGGACCATTTGTGAGTGGCCTAAATAATACATGTCTAATATATCTAGTCTCTATAAATCCAGTGCTGATTTATAGAAAGCATGAGTGCTTTCTCATGGGACCACAGTCTTTGCCGTTAAGGACTTCAACTGATTGGATAAGGCCCACTCATGGCAGAAAGGGTAATCTGCTTTATTCAAAATCCACTAATTGAAATTTTTATCACATCTTAAAAATGCCCTTACAGCAACATCTACACTGGTGTGTGACCAGATATCTGGGTACATGGCCTAGCCAAGTTGACACATGAGATGCAACCATCAGAACCTTCAGAAGGACTTAGGACATTAGAATTCTCAGACCTCTAGAAGGAGTGCATCAGAGCGTGGCAGTACCAGGGCTGGCTGAAGGCCCTTCCTGTGCGCTGCCACCCACCCCTGCTCCTCTCCCCTCTGGCCCTCACTCTGAGCAGCCTTCATGTAGCAGTGTGGTCTTTCTAGCCCACACATCCACATGCCATCTTCATCTCTGTAGACAATGGTCTCAGCCACCTCTCCACATAGGGCAATGCATGCTACCATGCACTGTTCCCTGGGGGTGGAGACCTGAGCAGGGACTCTGTGGTTTGTGGTACTTGGAACATGGATTGGGAGGGGGCACAAGCTCCAGGAAGGCATGAACTCACAGACTCCTCTTGGGAGGACATGGTGTGCCAGGGGCAGGGCCTCTCCCATGTGGGGCATCAGGCCAGGCTCTTCGTGCCCAGCTCCAAGAAATAGGCAGAGCCATGCATTCAAGGTTTCTTCTGCTGGGTGTGAGGACCTGTGATTCAGAGAGCTTCCATGATAAGCCTCAGGGATTCAATTCATCCAGTGCATGGCAGGCAATGCTATCTGCATATCCTAATTCCTGACTAGTACAACCTCCATTATTCCACTCAGCATTCCACTCTAGACACTGGGTTTAGTTTCATCCCAAATGGATTGCTTGGGAGATTCCTATAAGCTGCCCTCATTTATGTGTTATGAAACCATCTTATAGATAAATGTATATCAAGGGATAGTCTTTCTTTTTAAAGATTTTATTTATTTGAGAGAGAGAGCACAAGCAGGCAGAGGGGCAGAGGGTGAGGAAAAACAGACTCCCCGCTGAGCAGGGAACCTGATGTGGGACTTGATCCCGGAATCCTGAGATCATGACCTGAGCCAAAGGCAGACACTCAACTGACTGAGCCACCTAGGCACCCCAAGAGAGAGTCTTTCTAATATTCCTATGATCACTGCTCTTGAATAAATATTGGGTTTGACCATATGAAACTACCATTTTTACATATCCAAACATGGTTGAATATTGGCAATTTTACATGGTTCAACATATTACAAAAATATTGATATCTTTATTAATCCTTAATATCTTAATATCCTTAATATATTTATTACAAATATAGATTAGTCTTTCAGTAAACTCCACAGAGATAAAAACAAAAAACAAAAACAAAATCTTGATACAATCGAAGACTGGAATTACCACGTAAATTACCACCACTAAGCTCTGGGAGCTTAGTGAATGCAAAAATAACTTTGAACCAATAGCAATGAGGTCAGGCACACAGAAACACAACTTCTTCCTTAAATTATTCTCTCCTTATTCTGGTCTTTGTGGTTTTTGGAAGGTGGACAGATGGATTTTGTTTAAGTGGTTGGAATGCTTGAATTGGAAAGAAACAAGGAGTAAGCTAACTGTCATGATAATATTGGGGTAAAAGAAACATAATAATAATATTTTACAAATTATTTTGGAATACATTGTTTCATTCAACTTAAAAACAGAGAGAGGCTAACCATAAGAGACTCTTAACTCTAAGGAACAAACTGAGGTTTGTTGGAAGGGGAGAGGGTATGTGGGGGGTTGGGATAACTGGGTGATGGGCATTAAGGAGGGCATTTGATGTGATGAGCACTGGGCATTAAATGCAACTGATGAATCACCAAATTTTACCTCTGAAACTAATAATACACTATATGTTAACTAATCTGAATTAAAAAAAATCTTTCAAGTACAGAAGGTAGATGTGATTTCTACATCTGCTTTCAACAACAGGAAATGTAAGTAACAATTATTGAGTTCAAGGTACATTGCATGTATTATATCATTTAGCCCTCAAAATCGCTCTGGCTACTCTGACCCTTATTCTACAAATGAGGGAAGTGTGACACAGAAAGATTAAAGAGTCTTGCTCCAAGTCATATAACTCATGAATGGGACCAGAACAGGGTGCATTCTATTGCTTTCCATGATCCACTGGTCTTTAAAGACAACCTACCTTACCTGTCCGTTTCCAGCCTCAAATGCAGATGGACATGATAACATCCCAAGTCGTGTTCAACAGATATATCCACAAGGACCCTGAGCTTCTTTCAGTTGAGGACGGTGTCTTCCAAACCTTTCTGTCCCTGCCTGGTGCAATGCCAGACATGTGAGGCTGCTCAATGAATAGTTCTTAGATATGAGTTTTCCAGTGTATTAAAAATTAATTTTATAAACAAAATAATTTTATGTTTTTTTTAAAGATTTTGTTTATTTGATAGACAGAGATCACAAGTAGGCAGAGAGAGAGGGGGAAGCAGGCTCCTCACTAAGCAGAGACCCCGATGTGGGACTCAATCCCAGGACTCTGGGATCATGACCCGAGCCGAAGGCAGAGGCCTTAACCCACTGAACCACCCAGGTATCCCTAATTTTAATGTTTTTGTGTATCAATAAAGCCCAAGTTCTCTGGGATTTAAGCTGGTGATAAAAATAACCTGTCTTTGAGTGCCTGGGTGGCTCAGTTGTTTAAGTGCCTGCCTTTGGCTCATGTCATGATCTGGGGTCTTGGGATAGAGTCCTGCATCAGGCTCCTTGCTCAGTAGGGAGTCTGCTTCTCCCTCTCCCTCTGCCCCATCTCCCCTACTCCTGCACACTCTCTCTCATAAATAAATTTAAAAATCTTTTAAAAAATAACATTTCTTTGAGAGAAAGGGCATTGCATAGGAATTGTAAGATTTCTTTTTCAGCTCTGCCTTCACCATTCATTAACTATGAAACCTTAGTTTCCTCACTTAAGCTAAGAGGCTGGTTTTCATGGCATCTGTAGGAACTTCCAGTTTTAGAGTCTATGCTTCTGATAGTAAGATGTGGTCGGAGGACTTCCCTTGCCTGTTCCGGGCATTTTACCTGAGAAGATAATTCCTGGAGACCAGCCTGCAGCAATTATGCGAGCAGCATAAAACCCCATTTTTGCCTAGGCCAATCAGAAGCAGCTTTTTGCTTCAATAAGGAAAATAAATCATTTGAGGGGCATCTGCATGCAAAAGAGGTGGTAAGAAGATTACTTGTATTAGGGAGATTAAATATTCACTATTATGAATTCTTATAAACTAGTCCACCGAGATGCTTCTGTTAAATGGAAACAAAGAAAACCTTATGGGATGAATGGAAAACTAAGGCTACATCTTCTCAAGTTCCTTTACATGTGAATGTTTTTGTGATCTGAACTTGAAAGTTTCGAATACTGCTCAAGTACACGGTTGATTAGGGCATATTCCCAAGAGAACAAAAATGACCCCAAGAGATCAGGCTTAATGTTTACTTATTCCTCCATCATTATGCCTGGCTTTCAGCCCTGAGAGAAGGG
>RCUC01137420.1:0-17853 GCA_003697995.1 Taxidea taxus jeffersonii | reverse complement strand
ACGCGGGGCTCAATCCCAGGACCCTGGGATCATGATCTGAGCCAAAGGCAGCGGCTTTAACCCACTGATCCACCCAGGCGTCCAAGGCTGACCTTTTTTTAGCTTCTTCCCTTGTCAGGCTTAGCAGGGGAATGTCCACAGTAAAAATGGGAACCTGTGTAGGTAGGCCCAGGATGCTTGGCTCTCTTTAGTCTAGTTTGAGATGCAGTGAAGGTTTGGAAATTGTTTCTATTTAATTTGATTATTATTCAGAGTGCCTGGTGGTATGGAAGACAGGACAAATGAAGACAAATCATATCAGTTTGGTCTTCGAGGGAGAGAAGGAGACTTAGTGTTGTATTTTTTTTGCCTTGAGTTCTTTGAAATAGGAGCTAGGGATAGTTTTTAATAATGAAATTGTGTCAAAAGAAGAAACATATCAGCAAGATGTGTTGGGCTTTTTATTCACATGCGTTTAAGTAGTCCACATGTGTTTATTGTCCGTCATTTTGTTCTTTATATCAGCAAGTGATTTTTCCTTGGAAGCTGTTCTGAAATTGCGAGTCGCTGTCCTCATCTCTTCCATAGAACATTCTCTCTCCATACTGGGTCAGCTCCTCAAAGGCTGGTGCGACGCTTCTGAGTGTAATATCATTGCCCAGACTGTTCTCACTTAGCCTTCAGGCATCCATGTCCCAAAATGCAGTACTGCAAATTACAATCAGCCTTTTTTCCTACTATTTTTTTACTCATCAGGTCTTACTTAAAAGACTCTGACTATTTTATTTACTTTCACTTAAATGAGCATTTGTTGGATGTCTCCTGTGGGTCCAGACAGACTCCCCAGAGTTTGTGAGGAAAGTTGAAGAAGACACAGTCCTAGACTTCCAGGAGTTTCTACAAACAGAAATTTAAGTAAGACAAAGACTTTTTCTCCTGAAGATATTTTGGGAATGGATTTTACCATGTTGCTTACTCAGAAACCTTTTTGATATGCTAGTTTATAAAGTTTTTTAAGAGAGCATTTTATCTTTTCAAAAAGATAGCAATTTAATACTTACACATAATAGCTGTTATATTAGAAAGCTGAAACAATGTCTCTCTCTTTTTTTTTTTTTTTTTTTTGCACGAGCAAGCATTGATCATGTGTTTGAAATTCTGGTTCATGCATTGGTTGGGTTTTTAGTTACAGCTTTCTTCCTGGCCACCATAATGGGTGTGAGGTATAAGAGATCTAAGAAAATCATGCCAGCTGGGCTGGTTGCAGGTTTAAGGTAAGAAACACTATTTTTCTGTACTTTTTCTTCTGCCATCATTTAATTTGGACTTTTGGGCAAGAGTCAGTTTTAACTTGAAAAGGTCAACATGATTTTTGTTAGAGTAAGCGTGACTATAAAACCTTAAAGTATCATGCCTGCAGTACGTCTTTGGTATTAATGTTCCCAGGAACATTTTTGTGGAGTACATGGAGTGTTGCTATAGTATCTGACTGCATGCACTCATGGTTTTTAGACTAAAGAATTGAATTCAGCCTTTTTTCCTCAAGATTTACTCATCTGAAACAGTAAATGTATTCATTTAAATCTGATACTCAGTCTTTCTTAGAGCGTTGGACAAAGTGATAGCCTGCTACACTTCTTTTGAGTTTTTAAGGGAGGACAGTTAATATTTTTTTAAAAAATTAATAGGGAGCCTCTGATTTCTCTTAATTTGATCCCAGTAATTCTATCCATGAGATTAAGCATATTACCACATACAAATTTATAGTGACATTTTTAATTCTTCCTGGAGGCAGCCTTTATATGTTGAAAGCCTTAAAGTTGTTTACTTCCTTTGCTACACATTTTTACTTTTTGGAATATATTCCAAAGAAATAATGAAATGTATAGAAAGGCTGATGTTTATTGCAACTTTATTTCTAATGGAGCACATGATAAACTGAAAAATTAGAAACAACCTAAAAATTCATCAATAAGGAAATGTTTCAATAAGGCTGTTGTTTGCCTAATGAAATATTGAGCAGCAATTACATGACACACTTTCAAAAACTATTTAGTGGCATTAGAACATCTTAATGATATAGTGGGAGATAAAAACAAATAAACAACCAAATCTGAGTGTGATTTCAGAAGTTTGTGTACAAAAAACCAAGATAGGAAAGAAATGCTTCAAAGTTTAATAGTGTTTATCACTGGGTGATAAAGCAATGAGTAAATTTCTCCATTCTACTTTTCTTTTCCTTTTTTTTAAAGATTTTATTTATTTATTTGTCAGAGAGAGTGAGCACAGGCAGACAGATTGGCAGGCAGAGGCAGAGGGAAAAGCAGGCTCCCTGCTGAGCAAGGAGCCCGATGCGGGAGTAGATCCCAGGACGCTGGGATCATGACCTGAGCCGAAGGCAGCTGCTTAACCAACTGAGCCACCCAGGCGTCCCTCCATTCTACTTTTCTTTAGAATTTTCTCGTGTGGCTGTGTATCATGTTTATGACTTGGTGGGAGGGGGCATAAGGGTCAGGGAGGACTGTGACTACAAAGGACTGTTTTTCAGTTACGGCTGTGTTCTAAAAATGATCTTGGTGATGAAGGAGTCAGAAGTAGGGTTTATGGGTCAAGAAGAACAAGACCCCAGTCAGTGGAAAGTAGCTGAGATTATAAAAATAACACCCCAGAATTGCTCCTTGCTTCTTATTTTTAAGCCACTTGCCCTTACTAGCTTATGAAAGGTTTGTGTTCCTTTCCAAACCTTTCTCTTACAAAGGTTCACCCTGGATTTTCAGAATCTTGAGTTCTGATTTTGCTCAATCAGCATTTTTAAGTGGCTAATTCAGTCAGGTCTGGGAAGTTGCAGTACAGGGATAATTACAGAAATCACCCCTGCTCCGAGGAGAAGCGAGCATCTTGGAAGCCAGAGTTTAGTAACAGTACGGGTTAGGTGAATATACGAACCTCTGTCTTGTGCCACATAAGCGTGACCCACTCTTTGCCTTTTATTTTAATCCAGCCTCATGATGATTCTGAGACTTATCTTACTGCTGCTCTGAGAATGCAGAGAAACTGAAGACTAAATTCGTATGATTCTACTGTAACAGGCAGAGCATTCACTTTGGATTTAAAAGATAAACTTCAACGTGGAATATTACATGTCTTATTTTACGTTACAAACAACAGAAACGCTCCAAAATGAACACCGGTTTGAGGGATTTTTTTTAAAACCGAAAACTCGACTGTTTTCTACTTGTCAGATAATGGTCTCGTTAAAGATAGTCAATAAATCATTATACATGCTTTCAGTCACTGTGTCTACTTGTATATATGTAAGGGTTTGTTTGTTTGTTTGTTTGTTTTGACAATTCCAAATACTCCTTTCTGAAGTTGAAAGGAAACTGTAAGTTCCCAGATAATGGAATGCCAGAAGTGACCTTCACAAAAGGTGCTGATGTAGCTGCTTGTCCTTTGTGGTATATTAGAAATTACAGTTCTTAAAAAAAAAAAGAAAAGAAATTATAGTTCTTGCATTTTAATTTTATTGCTGCCAGTGTTACTTTCCCCTTTTAAAAAAACTCTATTCTCAGCGCTGTCTACGTACCAACAATCTATTCAGTATTCAAATAAAATGCATTCTGTTTTAAGCCTGTTTCTCTCCTTTTAGTGTCCTCTCTCTATACTTGACTCATGTTCAACATTTAGATGTTCAGTTATTCAAGAAAGAGCCTGGGAGCTCTTTCTCCACAGCAGGTGTTCTCCCTTGCTGGAGCAGTAAGAATTCTGAAACAAAAATGATCTGGTCCATTTTGTCCCAAATCACCAATTCATTTTTAGGCAGAGTTAGGACAGTGTCCACGGCACTTACTTTTAGGCCCCAGACTAAACGTCAAGAGACCTGAGTTCGAGCCCAGTTCTCTCACTGACTGGTTGTAGGTTCTTTGGAAGATCATTTACTCTCTCTGGGTCTCAGTTTCTCATCCTAAAGGAGGAACTGGGAATAAACAGTTTGATGAGATCCCTTAAAGCTCTAAAAAGCTGCCATTTTGATCCCGTTGCCTCTACTCCATGGTAGAGATCCGTGGATCTACTCTAGAGATCTATTCCACAGATTACAAACCCATTCTTTATATGAAGTGGTGGGCGGAGCCCCAACTGGTACTGTTGTGTTCAGTTCCCTTTCCCAGCCAACTTTCAAGGAAGGTATTAGGCTTCCAGTGATAAGTAATTCAATTAAGGGAAGGAAGGAAGAAAGAAAGAACCTACCAGTTTAACCAAATAGAAAACCCAGACAGACTATGGTTATAGTTTGAAAAAAGTATAAAAGTAGAAACTGAATGTGAAATTGACTATAAAAATATATGCCATATCTGTAAAATACTATAGTGATTGAAAGTTAGAAACTAGTGGCACCTGGGTGGCTCATTGGGTTAAGCATCTGCCTTTGGCTCAGGTCATGGTCTCAGGGTCCTGGGATCGAGTCCCACAGGGACTGCTCAGCGGGGAGCCTGCTTCTTCTGCTTCTGCCTCTCCCCCCAACTCATGTTTTCTCTCTCTCTCTTTCTCTCTCCCGCTAATAAATAAAATCTTTTAAAAAAATAAATCTAAAAAAAAGTTTAAGAAACTAGCTTGAAGCTATGCCCTGTCCTGGACTTTTTCCAAAAGGATGTGGAAGTGAATGACAGTATTTGTATTTGTGGGGTGTTTTGTTTTTTAAGCACTTGAGATCCATTGACTTAGTTACAATTTTACTCTTTTGCAAAAAGTAGAATGCGGGAGAATCTTTATTTGGATGATTCTGATTTATTGGCATTCTATTGTTTTATGGAAAAGGGTTGTCTGATTTACAAAGTATTTGGTAGTTTATTTCCTTTTGCTTATTACTTTATTAAAGTGGCCTGATGATATTGCTCTAGGCACTGCTGTGAATGCAAAGTGAAACATTTACGAGTTCTTGAGAACTCTTCGCTTGCTAATACTCGGCTACTATAGTGCCCATGTTTTTGAGAAACATGCCGCGTTCAAATTTGAAGATGTTCTTCATGGTCTCAGTGGAAACTTCATCAAGTGGAGGCTTCCTTTGGCTTCCAGGCTGCAGAAATTTGTGAATTGTGGGAATGTAGCTGATTCTGGCCTTGAATTCCTAAAATGCAGAAGTATGCTAACCATGAGAAGAGAATATGGCAAAACAGACAAAATATAAATGATGCATATTTTTGCACGTGACAAAGTGTGTAAAAATTATATTCCTTATAGCTGGTAGGAGCAGGGGATAAAATGGAGTTTTCATACGTCGTGTGGCTTTGTGAAGCAATGCTACCCTTGTACAAACCAAGTGAGCAATTTTTCTCAAGAACCACAAAAATGTTCAGACTGTAACCACGTGACCCCATTTTTCAGACTGCATCCTAATGATACCATCTTAAATGTGGAAAAATGTATACCCATGAAGGTGCTGTTGTAACATTATTCATAAAAGTAAATATTCCAGAGTATCCTAATGTGTAACTAATAAATAGAAGTCCTTATGTTATGAGGATTTTTCCATGTCGTTCTGTAATCTTGGAAAAGACACCTTTAGGTGGTTGCATAAAATTCTACCCAATGGATATGTCTTTATTTAACGTAGACCCTTTTCAAGTACTGAATATTTCAATAGTTTATGATTTTCAGCATTTAAAATAAGGTTATTCTGAGCACAGCACATGGAATATTATATAATCATGAAATTTTTCAACAATAGAAGACTGTGTTGTATCCAAATGAGGCAGATTACATAAAAATACCAAAACATGCTTACAATGTAAGGTGAAGTGGGAAATAGAGGCTGCAGAATTACCCCAACTTGGGCGACAACTATTTTAAAGAAGCATATTTTTAAAAGGTTAGAAAGGGGGGCGCCTGGGTGGCTCAGTGGGTTAAGCCTCTGCCTTCGGCTCAGGTCATGATCTCAGGGTCCTGGGATGGAGCCCTGCATTGGGCTCTCTGCTCAGCGGGGAGCCTGTTTCCCCCCCCCCTTCTCTCTGCCTGCCTCTCTGCCTCCCAGTGATCTCTGTCTGTCAAATAAATAAATAAATCTTAAAAAAAAAAGAAAAGGTTAGAAAGGAATCCATCAACATAGCCATGGGATCAGGCCGAGGGTGGCATCCGGGTCCCATCATCCACTGACCATATAGCTTGAGGCAAAGTTATTGGACCTCCTGGAGCCTTGTTTCCTATCCACTTTGAGAATGGAATAACATCAGTGAGATATTTTGCCTTTAGTGCTTGGTACAATGCTTGGCACATAAGAGTGTAGTCGATGGTTATGGTTATTGTTAAATAGTGACTGTGTTAGGATGGTAATACGTTAAATGTTTTCCGTCATCTTATCGAGGTTCCGCTACATCAGGGCAAAACCTCCGAAACTAAAAGCCTGTCAGAAGTCAGCCTCAGATCCCCATGCTGGCCCAGATGACCCTCATCGGCTTTCCTATTCCACTTTATTTTTAAATTTGCTACCTTATATCGAGGTTATTATCTATGTGCATGTCTCGCCCACTGGGTATGTTCCTTGAAGGCATCTTTGTATCTTTCGTGCAGGTCTTGGCATAAAGCAGTTAGTGGGTTCTTCAGTCATAATGAAGGACTGAATGAAGGGATAAGTGAATGAAACAAATTCACCCTTCCTGCAGTTCTTGGGAATTATTTGGGTAGCATTACCTGTATCAGAGGGAAGCCTGCTAGGACACTGGCTTTGCACTCTTCCGCCATTAATATGACTTCAAGGAGCTGTATATCAGCCCAGCTCAGCTGATCGCCCACGAGGAAATCTTGCCCATGGTCACTGAGTGCCTGCAGGATAGTCGAGAAGAAGGTAGAGGACTTAGGGGCATACCTAGAAGATGACTTAAAGTCAGGGTGATTTGGAAGAAAGTCTTCTAAACATTTAGAGACCTGGCTTCTGTTCTTGGCTGCTGGCTAGCTGTGTGAGCACATATAAATCCCATCTCTGAGGGCTTCAGCTTGTTCACAAAAAGGTGGGATAGGGACGCTTGGGTGGTTCAGTCAGTTAAGCGTCTGCTTTCTGCTCAGGTCATGAGCCCAGGGTCCTGGGATCGGGTCCTGCATTGGGCTCCTTGCTCGGTGGGGAGCCTGCTCCTCCCACTGCCTGCCACTCTCCCTGCTTGTGCTCCTCTCTCTGACAAATAAATAAAATCTTAAAAAAAAAAAAAAAAAGAGGTGGGACAGCCTGAATCCGCCCGAGTATTCTGAACCCCAGAAACAGCCTCATTTCACACACCTATGAATTCTTTTCATTCCATCCCCTGTACCTATTCTATGAAACTTTGTGGAATAATTTTACCCCCACAGCCGGGATTGGTGGTTCTCCCGGGTCTGGGGTCAGGATTCTTAGTAGGGTGCTGTTGTCTGTGGGAGAACACCATTCTCACAGGGACCCATGCCTCATTTCTGTAAGCAGATTTTCTTCTAAAAGGGCTCTTAGAGGTCGCCTTGAGTCACAATCAATTGAATGTAAAAGGTTGGAGTAGGTCACTACAGTATTGTCTAGCCCTCAAATTCTGTGACTTTGTGGCGCTTGGACGTGGGATGAGGAGGTAGAGAGACCTGAGTAGAGGCCCCAGCGTGGTGAGTTATAGGCCACAAGGCAAACCTTGCTTCGTCTGCAAAATGGGGATAACAATGACACCTTTACTGGAGTTAAAAGATGACGCGGGGTCATGCATGCGAAATGCATGGTCCAGTGCTTAGCACAGAGTAAACACTGATCAGAAGTGAACCATCAGGTGATTAGCTCTGTTGTGGCGGTGGTGATGATGATGGCTGTTTTTAGCCACGAGAGAACTCTCTGTACTTCCTAGTATCTCACAACAAAAACTTAAGTCATGGGGAATAGTGATGTTAAACATTCATTCCATTGTCGATATTGGTAAAACTATAAGATAAAAATCGCTGAAGGGGTGCCTGGGTGGCTCAGTGGGTTAAGCATCTGCCTTTGGCTCAGGTCATGATCTCAAGGTCCTGGGATCGAGCCCCGCATTGGGGCTCCCTGCTCAGCAGTGAGCGTGCTTTACCCCTCTCCTCCCTGCTCCTGCACTCTCAGTCTCTCTCTTTTTCAAATAAATGGATAAAACCTTTTTTTAAAAAAATCGCTTAAATTATATGCTAATTACAATCAAATAGGTTATCTTTTGAATAATTTTGAAGGAATGACATCAAGAAAGCCTGAGGTTTTCATAGTTTGATACATCTTCCATCTTGGACCAAGGGGACTGATAATTCACTAAATGTAATTGATGGAAAAGTATAACCTAGGAAGTTACAGTATCTATAATCTACACCAAATTCATAAATATCAGGGGCTCCTGGGTGGCTCAGTTGGTTAAATGTCTGCCACCTGCTCTTCCCTCTCCCTCTGCCCCTGCTTGTGCTCTCTCTCTAATAAATAAATAAATAAAATCTTTTAAAAAATAAAAATACATAAATACCAGTTAAATAATCTATTTGATTAGGCTATGAAATTGATAGGATACATATATTCAAATGTCTGTACCAAATCTTCAATTAGAACCATTGTTACTCAACCCAGAAAGGATGGATTAAACCAGCATTGCTGATGCGGAATTGGATCCCAGGACCCTGGGATCGTGACCTGAGCTGAAGGCAGTTGCTTAAAACCAACTGAGCCACCCAGGCCTGTATAATGAATGCATCTTGACCTTGAGGTCAAGAGCAATGATAACTAAAGAAGTCTTCCAACCCTGTGTTAGGGCTGACACTAAGTATTTGCTTAAAGCTCAAGTTTTTCAGACATTATTTTTAGCTGTTAAAAATGCAGAGACAGTGAAAAATAGTACTATTTTGGGAAAAATTGTTTTCTTAACATTTTTAATATTGTGTAGAATTCTGATAAGCCTTATAAAGTTCCCTGAGCTCTGGTACTATCCAGTGTATTTTATAAGTAATATCCATCTTTTCCCCTCACTCCCCCTCTCTAATTAGTGTGGGATTTTTTCCCCCATAGAATCATCTTGATAAGACTCGGGTTTTACTCCAGAATTAAATCAAGCAACTGAAATTCTGTCAGCACTAGAACCACAAATTTTGCTGAAGTTATGCATGAAATCCTTTAGAAAAAAACAAAATGCAGAAGACTGGGGTGCGAGGAAGGAGGGCAGACTTGTTTTGTAACTGCAATAGAGGGGAGAGTTTTGCTTTCACGAAGTGTTTTTGGGCTTTCATCCACTGAAGTTCTTTACTTTGAGGTTACTGAAGTTCTCTACTTGGAGTTTATTGCTTTTTCTCTCCCTTGATCCAAGTCACAGGGCAGGACAGAAGTTTGTCACTTACCTTCTCATAGACAGGGAAGAATCTTGTAGTGGCCTTTTCAAGGATGTATTCAAGATTCATCTCCTTTTCTCCAGGCACGGAGAGTGGAAAGAACATAATCATGTCGCTCAGGTCCCTCAAGCCCTCTACATACATGTCAATCCTAGAGAAGGGTCCATAATTCAAAAGAATTTCAGATAAAGGAACCATCATTTCAGTAGCCAAAGAAGTTAACTAATGCTGGAGTGCCTCCTGCCTCATGGCTGGTATCTCAGTGTCCCATGAGTTAAAATCAAGTATTTCTGCCTGCCTGCCTGCCTCTGAGATCTTAAGATCAATTTGAGAAATAGAAAAATCATAGGACTAAAGTGTGGGAGCAATTATGTGAGTGTGGCTATCAACTGTGCGATGTAAGTGCTAATTAAAACACACAGAGATTATTAAAATAATCCTAAAGTCATAAATGAGGCGAAGATCATATTTGGCTATTTAAATGTTATAATAACAAGGAAATGGCCCCTGTCTATACATGTTGGGGAAGAGATCACCAGGGACCTTTATGCTGTCAACAACTTCTCTGTTTGAAGTTTCTCAAACTTAGTAGAACAATTCAAGAAGGCACAAGACTGACTGGACAAGTTCCCCCTTGCCACAACTCACATCTCTGTGCCAGAATGAATCAAAAAATAGATTTCATGTTAGACAATGTACCGTGGAATAGTGAAAAGACTATACTGGTCTGGGCACTGGGAAACCACTGTCCTGGTCCAAAGTGAGTCTCCTGATCTTTTGGATCCATAGTTCTTTTAACTTTAACCTAGAATAGCAATGAGTATCTTGAAATGGCCTCAAATTCTTTGCTAATTCTGCCATTGAGAATAAGTCTCATTCTCTCTTTGAATCTGAATGGGCTCCGGGTACTTGCTTGACCAAAAGAATGTGGGGAAGTAAGTCTGAGACTTCCAAGACTAAGTCATAAGATGCCTTACAGCTTCCACCTGGTAGTCTCCAAAATTTCGCTCTGAGGGAAGCCAGCCACCTCATCAAAGAAGCTCAAGTTGGCTTCATGGAGAAGTCATGTGGTGGAAGAGACATACCCTGCCAGGCCCATTTGTTCCAGCTCTCCCAACCCAGGTGCCAGACATCTGAGAGAAGAACGGCCTGAGAGACCCTGAAAGGGCACCATCCAGCTAATCCCTGTCAGCTCACAGAACCCTCAGATGTGGTGTCTGCAGCAAATAGCCAGAAGAGTAGCATTCTGAGAATAGGGTTGGTTTGGGATTATGTTGTTGAAATATAAAGTGTCTAACACATACCATGACAACTTATTAATTCATTTTTAATGTATAAGCATTAGTTTTGTGAAAGATGGATTTAAAAACAGTTTTGAAAAAAAATCTCCAAAGTATAGGGGTGCCTGGGTGGCTCAGTGGGTTAAAGCCTCTGCCTTCAGCTCAGGCCATGATCCCAGGGTCCTGGGATCGAGCCCCGCATCGGGCTCTCTGCTCGGTAGGGAGCCTGCCTTCCCCTCTCTCTGTGCCTGCCTGTCTGCCTACTTGTGATCTCTATCTGTCAAATAAATAAATAAAATCTTAAATAAAAAATCTCCAAAGTATATAAAACACAGCATATAAAAACAAAGTATATAAAACAAATTACATTTTAAAAATTTGGTAAATCTCTCTTAATAAGTAAAAATTAAGCAGAAAATTAAGATCATAGAATATTTGAAAACATGATTTGGAACTTGATCTAAGGAACATATACAGATTTGGAACTTGATCTAAGGAACATATACATTCCTTCAAGTGTGCTTAGATCATTTATCATTATTGATTATGGAGTAGACCATTAAGCAAGTTTAGACTAATTTCAAATACTTGAAATCATAAACAGTATTTTTTCTGATCATAGTGGAAGAAACGGCCAGTTAAGACAAAACAGTGATCAGGTAAACACAAATGTTTGAAAATTAAGGATAATATTTGTCAATAACTCATTAATCAAAAAAAATTATAATGGAAATTGGGACATATTTTAAGGCGAATGATAATGAAGGAGGTGTGTCAAAACTTGTCAAGCTGCTAAAGCAGTGATTAAAAGGGAAATATAAAAAAAAAAAAATTTGCAGTAAAAGGAACCACAGCTCCTTAGAGAAATGGCTGAGTTCAGGTCCAGAACAAGAGATGTAGTGGGTTAATCTGGGTTACCCAGGAGGTAATAAGGAATATCAGAGACCACTAGAGTAAGGTCAAACATTCCCAGGAGCCACTTCGCTCCAACTGGCCAAGGGTAGGACAATTTGAGCATAAATTAGAGTAACAATTGAAGTGAATTGAAACACATCAAAGATATGTAAAATGATGAGCTCATAGTGACACTAGAACAGTAACAATAATTAATCGGTAGGACACAGATGAGCCAACTCATCTGGAAAATTGGTAAACAAACGTCTACCATGTCTTTCCTAGAGGAAGGTGTATTCCAGATAACCAGATGGTAGATGAAGGAAAGTTTTTCTTTATAGAAGTATCCTAGATAATAAATGCAGAAGGAATGATAGCACTGAACACCAATGGCTGTTTACTATCATAAAGAAAGGACAAGCAGACATTTTTTGCTTCCTAATTGGGGAATGCGCCAAATCCTATGAAATAATGCTGCAAAAACCACTACAACTTGAGTCATAAAACCTCTATATCTAACAACCAAATGACAGGAAACACACAGACAGAAGAATGGGTTAAACTACACTGCAGGGATGCAATCAGCAGAAATTTGGCAGTTAGAATCGGTTAGAAAGCAAGAGAAAGCTTATGTTAAGATTTAAAAATACAAAAAAAAAAGATTTAAAAATACAAGATCTATTTCAAAAATTTTACTGCTTTAAGCATTTTAAAGTTAAGTTTCTGAAAATACATATATTCTTTAAAACTATGAGAAATCTATTTAAAACACACCCCCTTTGGTAAAGTTGGACTATTTGTTAATTACCAACTAATGGTTTTCTAATTCTGTGCAGTGATTTGCAATGATGAGTTGCTGTTTTAAAATTCAGTTAAGTCGAGGCTGTTTTCTGGTTTGTAGACAAGTCTGCCCATTGCAAAAGTCAAGTGTGTACTTGTGAAAATTAAGAATGTCTGGGACACTGCGGGGCCGGAGGTGGGGGGCGGGGAGCCTATCTGGTTTCCAAGGGCTACTTCCTGAATCAGTTTCCCAACGTCCCACTCCGTATTGAGTTCATTCTTGTGATTTACTCTGTGCTTTACTCCCACCTAGTGGAGAGAACAGAGATTGCACCAGAGAGAGGCAGATTTCCTTCACTCGTTTCTGTCCTTGCTTTGTTCTCACTGCAGAATCAGAAAATGAAATAAACTGGGTAATTGGCCATGAGTTGATAATTGTTGAAAATAAATTTGTTCATAGGGTTTATTTTACCATTCTCTCTCCTTTGATGTGTTAGATTTTTCCATAATAAGAAGTTAAAAAACAAGAAAAGAATTTTCAATCTACCAAGAACTACATAGGATGGCTAATATGACTAAAGGTTAGAATTTCCTTTTTTTAAATTTTTATTTCATTTTAAATAAGAAGTAGTAGTTGTTACCAGGCTTGTTCCTGTAGGTTCCTCCTGTACAAGTTGTATTTTGCAGCTAGGTATCGTAGGATAGCTCTGGTTTCTACCAAATTCATTCCATCGATTTGGACCATGGGCACTTGTTCATACATCAGGGTTCCACCTTTAAAGGTACAAAGGAAAGTTGGGCTCTTTACTGTCCCTGATCGTAGTTACAGAGTCTTCTTTAACTCTTAAGGTGCTACAGATGGGACTACGTAATTAAATAGGATTTAAATATGTTAAAGACTACTCCAAAAGGAGAAGTGTGTATGCATTTATTCACAGAAAGACATGTAGAGGGCAAGACTTGTGGCTGAGTCCTTTGGGAGATAAAACAAAGTTCAGAGACAGAAGCTTTCTCTCTGGCCAAGAATGTCCCTTTCCCATCACTTATTCTCCATTCCTGTGGCCATCCTGCTGGTGAGACTCTCTTTCCCTCCAAACCATTGTAATACTATCCTAGACATTAACTCAACCCTCACAGGGCCCTCTTTTTTTAAAAAATTTAATAAATTAAATTAATTTAATTTAATATTTTGTGTGTGTTTTCCAAAATTCATTGTTTATGCCCTACATCCAGTGCTCCAGGTCCTTTTTTTAAATTAAGATTTTTCATTTTAATTCCAGGACAGTTAACACATGGTGTTCTATTAGTTCCAGGCATACAATATAGGGATTCACCAATTCTGTGCATTCCTCCATGCTCACCAAGGTGAGTGTGCTCTTTAACCCCCATCACCTATTTCACCCACCCCCTACCCTCCTCCCAGTTTGTTCTCTATAGTTAAGAGTCTGGTGGGGGTTTTTTTGTATTTGTGTTTTGTTTTGATTTGGTTTTTTTGGCTTGTCTCTTGTTTTTGTTGTTCATTGGTCTTATTTCTTGAATTCCACATAGGAGTGAAGTCATATCTATCGTATTTGTCTTTCTCTGGCTGGCTTGTTTTGCTTAGCATTGTACCCTCTAGGTCAGTCCATGTCATTGGCAAATGACAAGATTTCATTCTTTTTTTGGCTGAGTAATATTCCATGGTATATAGATATCACATCTTCTCTACCTATTCATCTACTGGTGGACACTTGGACTGCTGCCATCATTTGGCTATTGCAAATAGTGCTGCGATAAACACAGTTTGCATATATCTCTTCGAATTACTGTTTTCGTATTCTTTGGGTCAATACCCAAAGAGTGGGATTCCTCGGTCAGAGGGTAGCTCTATTTTTAACTTGTTGAGGAACCTCCAGACTGTTTTCCACAGTGGCTGCACCAGCTTGCATTCCCCTCAACAGTGCACGAGGGTTCCTTTTTCTCCACATCCTCACCAACACTTGTTGTTTCTTGTGTTACTGGTTTTAGCCATTCTGACAGGTGTGAGGTGACCCCTCATTGTGGTTTTGATTTGCATTTCCAGATGACGAGTGATGCTGAGCAGATGGGCCCTTCTTATCTACCCCATATGCCCTGGCTGCTTGTTTTCCTGGAGTCATAACACCGGCTTAAGCCTTTCCGTTACTCCTCTTTGCTTAGAAGACAATAATATTTAACCTCGACCTGGAATTCAAAGCACTTCTTGACATTTCCCTCCATGTACTTTTCTCACGTTGTTCCACGCCAACTCTCCTACATGAACCTGGGTCCCAGCGGCCTCCCATCAGAGAGTGAGCTCTTGGTTTGGGGCTTTCTTGTTCAGTCTTCCAGAGAATCCTTGCACTACACAACAATGGCAACTTGAGAGGGCAGGGGTTTAATTTAAAAGCATTCCACTCTTGGGGCGCCTGAGTGGCTCAGTGGGTTAAAGCCTCTGCCTTCAATTCAGGTCATGATCTCAGGGTCCTGGGATTGAGCCCCGCACCGGGCTCTCTGCTCAGCAGGGAGCCTGCTTCACCCTCTCTCTCTGCCTGCCTCTCTGTCTACTTGTGATCTCTGTCTGTCAAATAAATAAAATTAAAAAAAAAAAAAAGCATTCTACTCTCTCTGCCCCATCCTTCCCTCCCCTCCGTCCGTCAGTCTGTCTGACTCTTCCTCAGAAAGGCAACAGTAAAGGGGGCACTTTTCCCACTTTTCCTTAAGTTAGGCCAGTTCTCTGGACTGAATCCATGGCAAGAACATCCTAGTTTTTCTGCAATTACCACCAGGTTTCACTGTCAGGACATTTCTTGCCCCCGAATTACATCAGCCTGGACCCAGGGGGAGGCAGAAATTACTTGAAGCATACCAAGTTACAAAGAAGACGACTAGGTCCTGGAGACCTGAGAGGCAGCAAAGGGACCGTACAGTATCATGAAGGTGACAGATACAGAAAGTATCATCCCTAGGGCTGAGAAAACAAAGAGATGGTGCTGAAATTATTACAGCTTAGCTCTGGGGCAGGGCTCTTCCTGCTGTGAACACGCAAGAATCCAAGTGCTGCCTTCCTGACAGATATCATAGATACCGTCTACCTAATTTTCTCCACTCTTAGAATATGTGTGTGTGTGTGCACCTCTCAGAGATCTCATCCTTGGTCAAATGCAGCAATCATGCAAGTTTTTTTTCCTCACCTTGGATTAATCTCTCAAATTCTTCACATGTTTCAAAAAGTTCTTCTTCAAACTAAAGAAGGAAAGAAAGAATATAAGAATATGTTGCTACTATCATTTTTATTGTTATTCTTACTTTTGATATCATGGAAAAAGAGTTGAGTAGAAGTAAAAGGTCTAACCACCAAGGAAACCAATGTTTCAAGTAATTATTGAACGCATATTGGCCTTTTCCGGGTTCGGTGAACCTAATGACGTTTTTATATGAAACGAAAGCGAAGGGTTTACTGAATTCAGGTGATGGAGTAACACTGATACCCCCTGTTGTGCGGCCGGAGACTTTCAGGTAGACTTCCCAGATCACAATCTGAAAGCAAGCTACTGCTCCCCTTCATTGGCTCAGACAAGTTACTCTCTTCTAATTTCAGTTTCCTAATGTGTGAAAATGAAGCTACTACCTACGCATGATGTTGTCACGATGGCTAAAAGAGATCCTGCTTAAGGAAGACTAACTCTCACGTTTGGCTCAATATTGACCGTTGTTACTGTTTTCCTCAGAGCTTTCCCTTGGGTGGTGTTTGTTGTCCCTCATTTCCAGGGTTCGAGAACAAGCAAATGTTAGTTTGATCATTCTATTCTATATTCTCTTTTTAAACCCAAGAGGCTTAGACACAGAAAAATAAAACTGCCGCAAATCTCAGGAACTACGTGGTGGCAATGGAACAATAGCACTGAGTAAACTCAAAAGACACTTTGTTACATTAAGGAAACATGAATCAAAGTGTAGTTTATATCTTGTTGCTTTCAACATCTTGTCTTAGATGTCTGTTTTGTTAGATTATTACCAGTTACCTTCTGGATACTTTAAAATCTATCTTTAAAATACATCCAAATATTGGACATGTGCATTTTATACAGTACAATTTTAATAGAAAATTTAAATGCAATGAATTTTCTGTATTCTTTCTGCCATCCTTATTAGAGATTGAAAACCCAACATGTACTTGGAAAACAGTATTTTCCCCCAAAGATTTTATTTTACCCCTGTTGTCACAAAAATAATTTTTAAATTTTACATTTATAATTTGGAATGATTAAAAAATATTACAAAAAGATATTGATAATGTGATTTCCCAGTGGTGTTCTTGGATATTTAAAGTTAAACCAAGATATCAGATCACCCTCATTCCTAAACCTTGAAGACCAGCATTAACTAAAACTCTTGGTGCTCTTCTTTTCCAAGCCTTCCCGTGACGCTTCTAAAGCCCAGAGAGGTTAAATGACTTGCCTAAAGTCCCTCAGCTAAGAGGTGGAAGAACCAGGGCTAGAATCCCTTCTCTCCAAACCCACTACATGTTAGATAGTATCATTTTGCTAACAGTGTAATTTGTATTTCAATAATCTTTATAGGAAGAACTCATCCCAAAATTGACATCAAGTATGAGAATATAGATAAGGATAACAAGGGTATAAAACCTTCCCAAAAAGCATTTTTCCTAAATTTGAATATTACTTACGACTTTCATATAGTGTGATGGAAGAGGAAAGTATATATTTATGGTTTCAATTTCTCCTCCAATTCCTCATGTCAGGTGCTCCAGGGTAACTTTTACCATCTGCTTTGGCTAGGCTGTAAGAGATCAGGGCTTGGAGCCCAAACTCCAATTCCAAGGAGGGTGTTACCAGGTCAATCCCTGAGAGCAGGTTGAGGAGAGGGCCACACCCAGGAAATCATAGTCTGGGTGTGGCCATGGACCAGCATGGGATACAGCAAAGCCCCACAGACCACATACCATCTGAAGAATTTTCTGGTAGGTTTAGACCTGTTTGACCAGATCACACAGCAAAGGTTTCCCACCTGAATGTTTTTGTTTTTAAGGGTGTGTTTTCCTCAGCAATATCTTTTGCTGGTAGGCTTACTGTAAGAGGGGCCCTGGGCTCTAAGAATAAATGAAGCAGGGCCATTTTAACAGTTGTGTATGCTAGAGCATGTGGATTACACTTTTGAAAATTTGCCATGACTCACATCAGAAGGAAAAGTCAGGCATAGAAGGTCAATATTGACTATAGAATTTTCTTCTAATTATGACCAACTACAATGATACCAACTCTGAATATAAAAACTGTGAGGAGTCAGAAGATCCAGGAAGGACCTTCATATGCCTCAGAAAGAGTTGTCTTTTTGTTGTTTTGAAGAAATGACAAGTTCAAATTTTTTTTTAATTATTATATACTAAAAAGTAGTGCCCCCTCTGAAGAAATTAGAATGTTTTTGATAGGTGGGTTTTGGGTTCACATTATCTCCTGTGTGCTCTGCAATATTTTATCTAGATCTAATGCTAATGCAACAATACATACAAATTGGGATTTATAAAATAATTATCAAGGAATGACCCTTATTCCCTGCTCCCTTCATTTATTCCTCT
>RCUC01137418.1:0-20021 GCA_003697995.1 Taxidea taxus jeffersonii | reverse complement strand
AGTGACAGCCTTGCTGCCTTCCCACCTTCTCATCTTTAAGAGGGCCAGAGACCCCACAGGCCAGACATTCATTCCCTAACTAGTCACTGGGTTTCTCCCGGTGCCAGGCTCTGCCCTGACCTCCGGGAATGCACAAAGGGCAGACCAAGAAACCCCTGTTCTAACCCAGCTCTCAGACATAACTGTGATAAAGATACAGCAAGATTCACCAGAGAGAACTGAAAGCTCCCTACATACCTCTCAAAATGGCTAAAATAAAAACAGTGATAACACTAAATGCTGGTGAAGATGTGGGGAAACTGGAGTACTAAGCCATTGCTGGTGGGCATGTAAAATCGCACAGCCTCTCTGGAAAACAACTTGGTGGTTTCTGAAAAAAACAAAATATCTAACTACCATTTGACCCAGCAAGCACTCTTGAGCATTTGTCCCAGAGAAATAAAAACTTACGTCCACACAACCTCAATGCAAATGTTCTCAGCAGCTTTGTGCATAGTAGTCAGTAACTGGAAAGCACCCAGATCTCCTTTAATGGGTGACTGGTTCACCAAGCCACAGTGTATCCATTCCAGGGAGGACTAGGCAGTGATCAAAAGGAATGAGCTACTGATACATAAAATCCCTGGAAAAGCCAGAGTGAAAAAAGCCAATACTGGTAGGATACATCCTATATGATTCCATTTACATAATGTTCTTGAGGTGACATAATTACAGGGATGGGGAACATGGGAGGGGGTGGGGCAGGAGGGAGGTGGGCGTGGCTATAAAAGGGCAACAGGAAGAACCCTCCTGGCCATGGGAATGTCCTGTACCTAGACTGTGTCAAGGTCAAGATTGTGGCTGATGTCATGCTATGATCTTGAAAGATGTTACCACTGGAGAAAACTGGGTGAAGTGGACATGGGATATCTGGACTATCCTTAAAACTAAATGTGAATCAACAAATGATGTCAAAAATAAAAAGTTTAATTTAAAAAAATCAAATGATAGGAAACAACCTAAACCAATCAACAAATCTTCTTCCACTCCAATGTTATTTATCATCTATCTATAGCAGGGGGTGGGGTGGTGGGGAGAGGGAGACTACTTTACTCAGAGTGGTCAGGGAGGACCTCCTTGAAGAGGTGTCCTTTGCCTGGATGGTAAGAAGGATCCAGCCACAAGATGATGTAAGGAACAAAGTTCAGGGCTGTGGGAACAGCAGATGCAAAGCGGGCAGTTCCACCAAGGCACTCCAGGTCTGGGGGGCCAGGTTCTGCTCTGAATGGTCCCATTTAACTTGGTTCTTATCTACCGAAAAATCATTCCACTTCTACATCCCTCTGGGAGGCTCAGGTCCCCCTGAGGTCCTATGTAGGACTCCCTTCTTTCTCTCCAACTAGGAAGAGCAACCCCAGGCTGCAGGCCTCAATTGTCCATGCCACAGAGAGAGTTCTGAGGCTCCTTCCTTCCCTGACACCCCGGGCTTCCCTGCTGTCATGGTAGGGGCTAGAGGGAAAGCAGAGGTCTTGAGAATGCCTGGCAGGCTGAGAGGCTCCCAGCTGGGTGGCTCCTTCTCCACTGCCGTGCCTGCTGGGGGTCCCAGGTGGGCTGCTCTATGGCAGGCAGGTCCCGCATGACCTTCTGTGCAGCGAAAGGGGACCCGAGAAACCTGCCTTGGTCCCCAGCTTCCTGCTTTAGACACTCAGGCCTCTTAGGGCCGGATGGCAGGATAGGGTCGGGCCAACCGCAGGCCAAGTGCCTGCCTCCCACAGTGGGGCTCCCAAATGAGGGACCAGGACCATTACCTGGCCTCAGGACTGCCCATCTTCACAACAGCAGGCATTTAGCTCCTCTAATCATCACCGTCCCTATCTTACAGAGGAGGAGAGGGAGGGACAAAAGGATAAATCACAGAGATGTTAAGTTACAGCATAAGGATCTGAGTCCGGAGGCCAGCTCCCCAGGCCAAGCTCTTACCTCCTACCTCCACTCCACAAAGGCCACCAGGAAGGCCAGGGGTCCCTGCTATCCCCCAAGGGACCCAGACTCCGGGCATTCAGAGATGCTCAGGGGTGCCTCTGTGCAGAATGGGTGGGAAGGATTTGGGTTGGCAGGGGAGGTTGGCCCTCCCTTCCCAGGAGGGCCAAGCAGGCAGGGCCAGCAGGAGGAAGAAGGCTTGGCCGGCCCCAGGAGCTGCAGCATCAGGAAGACTTCTCAAGCAAGCTAGAGGCTCTGGCTTTCTTCTGAGGGGGCAGAGTGACTCTGAGACCCCAGAGGGGACCCTGGAACTCACCCACTTGCTCTTGGGCAGCCTCCCCTGCTCCGTACAAGCACCCCCCCCAACCCGGTGGTGGTTCTGGCAAAGCTCTGCCAGGCCACAGGGGAGGAGGGGAGAGGAGGAGATGGAGCTGAGGCTCTGCCGGGCTTTCCCATCGCACCTTCTGAGCTGACGGCCCACAGCACTGATCTCAAATGTGCCCCACACCCTAGCCCTGTACCCTCTTCCCTCTCTAATCCCCCGACATGAAACCTGCTTCTCAGCCTTCATGCCTTTGTTCGTGCTGAGCTCCTGGCTGGAGAGCACCCAGCACCCCACACGTCCAGCATCCTCCTTCTCCAGGAGGTCACAGCCCACCCACACTCCCAGACTCCACTCAGATGATCCTTTCTCCAGCTCTCAGCTCAGATGCCAGGCCTCTCCACCCTGAACCTTGGACGACTCCTGCCATTGATCTCACTCTGCCTTGGACTTATTTTCTGCATCTCGGTGTTTCTGCTAGATTGTAAGCTGCTCGAGGTCAGACTGTCATTATGGCACACAGCTGGTGAAGGCCTAGGGCAGGGGCCCAGTGGCACCAAAATTACCGTTGTGCATGTTGCTCACTATACAATGGCACTGCCCTTAAAGGCAGACTCAAAGATGTCGATTCTTGTCTCCTGGCAGCACGGACTCATGGCCTCGCATGGTCCACTTCCTCGTGAATAGGGCTGACCTGTGTAACCACTGGGATCTGTGGACGTGATGGTGTGTGACTTTTGAGGGGAGGTCATAAGGGGCCTTCTAGGGGAAGACAGCTGTCATGTTACAGGGACAGTCAGCACTCAAGCAGCCCAATGGTAAGGGACCAGGGCTTCCTGCGGGCAGCCGGCACAGGCTCACCCGCTGTGTGACTGAGCCACCGTGAGTGGGGGCTGTCCAGCCCCAGGCAAGCCTTCAGATGCCAGGGACCCCACTGATACCCTGGCTACAACTCTCTGAGAGTTGCTGACCCAGAGCCACCTAGCCGAGCTGCTCCTGAATTCCGGACCCCCAGACCCTGTGAGGCAGCGAACGTCTACTCCCTGTTTAAGTTTCTAAATTTTAGAGTGATTTGTTACTCAGCTATCAGTAGCTAACACAGGGTCCTACTGACTTCGGAGACATGATAGATCTGTGATATTTAGCAAACAGTGGTTAAAAGTTCCAGTCTAACAAAATCAGTGTATTATAAGGCTGGTTTGATAGATGCAAGTAGACGTAGTAAGGAAATGGCCCCTTCTCCAAAGTCCCACCCAGCTACCGTGCGGGTGGCAGGCTCCTTGCGCTCAGAGACACCTTCTCCACTCAGATTTGTAAATGGAACCGTGAGTGTTAAGCATCAAGTCCAAATCAGGAATGCCCCAGAAAATCAGTTCTTTATGGAGAGCCACATTTTCTTGCTTGCCAAGGGCTTACTTCTTTAAGGACAAAAATGTTTTGAATGTTTCTGAGAGAAAATTCTTACAATTCTTTAAGCTTTCTCTTGCCTTTTAAAATAGAGGAGACGCAACCCACTGAACTGTGGGTGGGTGATCAGTGTCTCATCGGAGCCCACTGAGGAAGGGAGGCTGGCCATTCCTACACTAACTGTCCCATCTCGTCACTCTGGGAGCCTTGTCTGTTGGGACTGGGAGTCAGGAGCCCTTAGCTGTGTGACTTTGGGAGGGCCCTCAGCCTCTCTGGGCCTCTGGTTCTTCATCTCATCATCTCAAGTTCACAGAAAACGTGATGACTGCTGTCATGATTTCGAGAAGCTATATGTGCAAAAGGGAGATGAGGACAGGGCCTCATCCTTGGGGCCTGGGTGACCCTGGACACGAAGGCCGGCCTGCCTGCCCGGCAGCAACTTCTCATTGTGCCTCTGTTCAGAGCTCTTGTCCCATTCCTGGAGGAGCGGATGTAACCATGACCCTGGGGGCCGTTCTTCTGGGCAGGAGGTGGGGATGCCATTTGCCATTTCATTGTCTCTTTGGGAAGAATTGCCCCCTCCGTGCACTCTGGGAGCTTCCCCGGTGACCCTGAGATTCCCTGGAGGGCCTGTAGACAGCAGTTATCCCCAAGGGGATGCCACACCACACCCCTACCTTCCCGCCCAGGCCCTGCACCCCCTTCACCACCCAAGCCAGGGCAGTCCTGTCTCCAAGAATAACACACTCAGGAAAGAGAATTACACACACACACACACACACTCAGGAGAGTCGTAATGCAAAATACAAACCTCTGGTTAGGAGGAGATAGGAAGAAAACATAGATCAGAAATATAGGGGGAAGCAGGAGGGGGGCTAGAGGGAACCAGGAGCTTGGAGATGGAGAAAGGAGGTGGAGGAGGAAGAACGCAGGACAGCTGAAAACTTCTCCCATGTGTTCACCATTCCAGGGGACCTCCCCTGGGCGTCTGCCTTCCGGGGAAGGTTCTAGAGCCCAGGGATATCTGAGCAGCCCTGTCTGACCAAAGCACTACTTCTCTTCTCCGAGCCTCTGTTTATTCAGCTACAGAATGGGAACACTACTTGTCCCAGGTGCGGTGCCCATGTGCCCCTCTTTCCCGACCAGGAGGATGGGGCATGCCCCCAGTGTACTACCTAAGGAGGAGAGGAGGTGCTCCTATTAGAGAAACAGAAAAGTGGTGGGGGCAGGGCGATTGGAAGAGGCCACCAGGGCCTTCAACCCACAGCAATACCTTAGAGAAAGCCGGCTTTAGAGATGACTGGGTGGGTCAGTCGGTTAAGCATCTTGGTTGAGCTCTTGGTTTCAGCTCAGGTCATGATCTCAGGGTTCTGAAACTGAACCGGTGTCAGGCTCCAGGCTGAGTGTGGACCATGATGAAGCTTCTCTCCCTCCTTCTGTCCCTCCCCCTCGGCCCCCTCCCCCGGCTCACACTCTCAAAGGAAGGAAGGAAGGAAGGAAAAAGAAATCTGGCTTTAGAAGTCCTTCAGTACAAATTTCTTGAATGTGACTTGGATTTTTGTATTCTTTTGTGTCCTGTTCTGATAACCCATCAAGCAAGCTGGCGGGAGCATTTACAAGAACCATTGCTACGATCTACCATGGATGGATGGCTCATAATATGCCAGTAACTGCGCCTCAAATCCTTCCTCAGCAGACACAGCTCTGAGAGGTGTCTATATTTTATCCCCACCACCAATTTAGAGATCCAGAGCCTGGTATGGAGAGAGCGAGCCGCCGGAGCCTCAGGCCGGCAGGGGTCAGAGCAGGATTTGAACCCAGCGGCACTTGGGGCCAACACTCATATTCATTCCCTCTCACCACACTGCCTCCTACAAAGTCCAGCTTGGGATTTGAACCCTCCTCCCCAAAGGTCATCTCTTACTGTAGAGATTTATCGGAGTCAGGGCTGAGGGATGTGGGCCGGGGAGGTGGGGGTTCGGGGCTAAGACCCACGCACATCAGGGCGGCTCAGTACCAAGTACAAATGAGAAGTAGGGATGGGAAGGCACTGGACCCCGGCTTTCAGGAGGAGGGGCCTTGTCTGGGAGATGCAGGACAGAGAGGATTTCACCAGGAAGAGGGGCAGGAAGAAGCTGTCCCACGTCATTTGCATCTGGAAGACTTTAGGTTTCCAGAATTCCCTCATGCAAGAACTGTTTTTCAGCCAGCAGGGGCTTGAGGGGGAGAGATGGCCTTCTGAGAACAGAAGACCCTGCTCGGAGTGGTGGAGGGGGAGGCCCTTTTCTCCAACTGCCTGCGTCTACCTCCCGGGTCCCCCACTGATGGCCCCTGGGACTCGGCATCACTGTCCTCCAGCTCAGTTTCATCCTCTGTATGATGGGCATGATGGTCACTTCCACCTCTCAGAGTCGTCCTGTGGCTCAGATGAGGAAAGGCAGATGGAGTGCCCCCTGGTACACAGTAAGCTCTCAGCCAGTGCCCACAGTGATGAAGTCCAGGAAGGACACGGTCCCCTAACTGATGTCTTAGCAGAGGGAAGTAGGACCTTACTGGGAGCTGTTTTGTCTTTTGCATAGTTTTATAGAAGTCCACACTATTTAAGAACCTCTCCCAGATATACCCCAAGAACAGCCTTTACATGCTCCCAGGGCCACCCCAGCTCATGTAGGGGGTGATAATCTTCCAAGGCCCTTTCAGGGCTCCTGTCTCATGTACTTCTAACCCAGGAAACAGGCAAGGCTGGGTTACATTTTATGCCCATTTTATAGACGAGGAAAATGAGGCACAGGCAGGAGCCTATGCCCCAGGTGACACAACGGATTAGTTCCCAAGTCAGACTTTGAACCAAGGTGTCCCGATGCCCCTGCCTCTGCTCCTCTGATAGATTACAGTCCCCCATCCTCCCTGAAGTGCAGGTGCTAGTCAGGGACCCATGTTCTCAGACTGGTTTTACCAGAAACAAGACGTGCATGGTAGGCAAATGATGTACTCCGGCTGCCCTCGGTTTGCTTCTCGGGGAAACAGGGAAGTAATTGCGTAGATCTCACCTGCTCTAAGGCAGGCTTTGCTTCTATGTCTGGGTCATGTTCAGATTGCCATGAAACAGCCGAATGAATGAGAGCCGTTCAAGTACACAATGGGCATAAACTTAAAGTCATAAAGGGCAGCGCGGTGGCTCCAACCCTCTGCCGTGGGAACACACAGCATTTAACAGAGCCCTGTCATTCACATGGCACTTATATTCATTCATCTCATCCTTATATGATCCACATTTGATGGGGATCAGAGAGGCTAAGTGACCTGCCCCAGGTCACACAGCTAGAAAATAGTGGGCGGGACCTTGATGCCTACTCCAGTGTCATCTCTTTCTTGTCTTCCATGGCTACCTTGGTGGTGTGATTTTTGGGATAGTTCTATTGCTTGGATCTACAAGCCCAGTACCTCCCCGAGTCCTGCTCAGCTCAGCAAATCTGGGGCTCAGGGTTATGCTACTATCTGCCAAACCCCCAGAGCAGGCTGGCCCCAGCTGGCAGACTCTGGGAGTGGCCCCACTGGTCTCGAGCCCCAGCTCCTCCCCAGCCTGGGCATGGAGCTTCAAAGCCACCTGGCAGAACTGGTGGCCACGGTGAGGGTGAGGGGGCCGCACAGGGGCCAAGAAGGGATGTGGCATTCTTTTCCAGACCTGGCCATGAGGCTGGGCTGCCGCCCTTTACCTCCTATGGGCAGTGGTCTGTGTGGTCCTGAAACTTGCAAGGGCTGGTGGGCCAGAGCAAAAGAGGGGCAGGGAGGCCTGGCACAAGCAGCTGGTTGGCCCCATAGACCTCTGCTGGGGCGTGCCCCACCTAGCCCTTGGCAGGTCCCTTAAGCGGGGCAGCCACACCTCTTGGCCCCAGAATGCCCCTGGGCCTCAGCTGCCCCAGAAGCTGGGGCCAGATTTGCAGGCTGGGTGCCCATAGCTGGGAGAAGCCGGCCCCACCTGCTCTGTTACCCTGCCAGGACACACCCAGGGCCCACAATCCCCGGCGCAACTCGGGCTTGGGGCTGGGAGCTGGCTGGTTTCTGCAAAATGAGTTCTGACCTTCCCTCTCCCGCTGAAGGTGCTGGCCATACCAGGAGTTCCCTGACAGCTGGAATTCAGCTCCCCCCATCCCACCTCACACAATTGTGTTTCCCCTTCTCTTCCCCCCATGCCTCGTCCCCCCCATCCACAGGACAAGACATGTGAGGGCTAGGCCAAGGGCCAGGCCTGATTGGCCCTCCTGGGTTCTCATCCCAGCCATGGCCAGAGTTTTCCTGTCCCTGCGGCTGGGGGTCTGAGTGTTTTTCTCCTGTGATCAGTCGCTCGGGTTCCTGCTCCACTGTTCTCTGCTGAAACCCCTGTGCCCACAGTGCTTCGTGCCTGTCCAGTTCTATACTCTGCGAGGCTTGTCCTCATCAGCTTTTCTCCATGCATTTCCCTAGGATCCCCAGGACAGAAGGCATTACTTGGCGCACTTTGCTGATGGCAAGTCTAAGCTCAGGCTGGTAATCACACCAGCCCAAGGTCACAGAACTAGGTAAGGGACAGAGACCCCAGACCTCCTGCCTTGTAGCCCAGACCATCCACTGTATTGTGCTGCGTCCCTTGACAGCGCCTGCCCTCACCATCATCACCACATGCACCTCCCCCCATACCCTGCACCGGTTTGATTTGATGAGAACAAGGTCTAGGACATCCCACAGGGGTTGGAGTAGGAGCAAAAACCTGGTGGGCTTCTTCTCACTTAAATTCTTACTAGGGTGAAACCTGCTCGAGGGGGCAGACCTGAGGGGTACCTAGGAGGGTGGCCTGAGAGATGGCCAAGGAAGAATGAGGGGCGGCTCTGTACCCGGACATTGGTGATAGATGGGACATGGGGGTATACGAATGTCAGAGCTGCTCACTTAGCCCGTAGAGGAACCCCTCCCTCTTGGCAGCAGTGGCCCTCAAGCATCTGAGTGAACCCAAAGTGGGTGTATGGGGGCATTGTCCCCAACCCCACCAAGGGGTGTTTTGAAACCTTTCACTTTGCAAAAGTACTTTCACCTCCTTGAGATTGTACCCATTTTGCAGAAAAGGAAACAGAAGTAAAGTGAGGTCAAGTTCATAAAGCAATGTGGTTAAGACTGTTGAAGAACTCGCATATGCCCACCTTCCCCCCAACAGGGCCATTGATTTTTCTACCTCTGTGCAGTGACCTTGCAGGAAAGACAGAAAGAGTAGGGGCTGCATGGCCTCAGGAACACAATGAGGGCCTTCTCCAGTGAGCCGGAGGGAGGCTGGGGGCTGGCAGAGCACCTAGCAGGAGGGTCCCCTGCTGACGGCTGGAGCACTGGCTGGCTGGCGAGTGGGAATCTGGGCGAGACAAATAAAGTGCCGCTCCTCCCAGCTGCTGTCCTTTCATTATTTACTGATCCTTTGTTCATTAGAGGATGAGGTGAAGGGGGGCAGCGAAGACTTGTTTTAAGAAAAATCACACACCACTTTATGTTCAAAATAAAGGATTTACTACTTGTGTTTATTACAGGTGATTTCCTGAGCCAGAAAACTCCTTGGGAGGCTTATTAAACCTTATTAAGCCACTGAAAATTTAGATAATAAAATAAATCACTCGTCTCCCATAAACAGCTCTAGGCCCCATGTTAGTGAGTCTGAGTCTCAGCTGCCTGGGGGGGGGGGGGTGGTGGGGCTTTTCAGGTGCACTGGCTGCTGGGCTCAGCTGGGGGGTGGGGAGAGGCTGTGCTAGTCCCCGGGGAGCGGGGAGCGTGCTCTTCTCTTTGCATCTCGGTCCAGAGATGCTGTCTCCTGCCGAGGAAGAGGGAACGGCTTCAAGTTTGTTAGTTATTTAAGGGGGTGTGCATGGACTCTTGGGTTAAGTGGCACGCAATTTGCATTCTTCCTTGGGATATTTTAGTGTCTTTTCTAGAAGGTACCAAAGTGGCTTCAGAGCTGGCCAGCCCTCTGTGTGCGCTCTGCCTGAGCATCCCTATGACCTGTGTGCCAAGGGCTCCCTGTGTGAAGCCACAGCCACGGCTGCCCCAGGGGACTTTACAAGGGGGAAGAAGGGAAAGCAGAGGCCAGGTGAGAGGGCCACAGTTGGGGTGGAGAAAGGGCAAGTTGGTTTTGGGAAAGAGCATGAGGAGTAAGGGCTGAGAAATGCCCCGGGGCGCAGTCTATAGAGAAGGGTAACCCCTTTCGGGGAGGAAGGGCAATCAAAGCCCGTGTTTACAATTAATCTCTGCTCTGCAGCTGAATTCCAGGTGACCTTGGCGCAGCCACGTTCCCTCTCTGAGCTTCCGTTTCTTCTTTATTGGAAGACCGGGAGGCTGCTGCCCTCAGTCTGGATAGTTCTATACTCTCCTCCATCTCATCCACGTAAATATTTGGGTTTCGGGGTTAATCCTTGTATTCCAAGGTCATGAGCAGCTCAACTTCAGCTATCTTGGGGCTGCTGCACCCAACTGTGAGTTTCCTGGTTCTGTCCAGCGCTCCCCTGCCAGGTGTCATGGGGATGTGGCCAGGGTACACAGGGAAAGAAGTGTGAACATCCTTTGGGCTTTCAAAGGAGGGATGTTCTGTAAATCCAGGGAGGGATAAGCATTTGGCCACACTGGGCAGAGTGATGGAGACCCAACACGTTGGTAGAAAGTGCTGGCTGTATGCCCTCCCCCTGCCCCCAAGGGAGGGTAGGACACTGACTCTGCGTCTATCTCCTTGACACTTGGATGGGGATGGGTGGATGCTCGTGAAGCCGAGTGGTGGCGGGGCAGATCTGGAAGCCGCTTCTCCAGAATGGTCACTAATTCATCACGAACAGCCCCTCAGGCCCTGTGGGGGCACATACAGAGACACAGATGGACAGAGAGACAACCCTCCGTGGGAGACAGGTGGTTAATTCTGAGCTGCCTCCAACTGAGATCAAGGGAATCAAACTGGTCACCGAGATACACATGATGCCAGCCGCTGTCCTAAATATTTTATGCGATTCTTTCACTTAGTCCTCTCAAAAACCCCACGAGGTGGCCGATGCCATCATTGTCACCCCATCTTTCAAACGGGGAGACCGAGGTAGAACTGGGACTTGAACCCGGGCAACTGGGCCCCACGTTTTCCTGAACAGGCCGCAAGGCCGCCTCTCAGCTGGTGGAGTTTGGCCTTTCTAGGGAGGGCTGGAGAAGCGGGGAGGGGAGGCTGGAACTCCTGGCCCGAAGAACTCGCAGGATAGAATTAACACTAGGAGTTGGGGGATGCCAGCCCAGGGGTGTGGACAGGTCCCCAGGGGGCAGGAGGCAGGGGCCCTGCGGGAGTCAGGGAGGGTGTTCCACCGGCGAAATGATGTGGGGGGCTCAGAGGCACCCAAGCAGCCAGGATTGGAGCAGGGAAGGAAGAACATTCTGGCAGAGAGAACAGTGTGTGGAAACCAAGGCACAGAAGCTGGAGTTTAATACTGCGGGAACAATGGGCAGTGGGGTGCTGGGTGTCATGGCTGCTGCTCACTCTTTGGGGAATCCTGGGGGGAATGGGGAGGAGGGGGACGCAGGGAGGTGAGGCCTCGGGAACATCGGGACTGTGTAAGCGGCCACAGGAAGGAAGTCGGGAAGGTTCTAGATGGGAGAGGAATCTGCCTGGCATTGCATTTGAGGTCCGTGTGGGCAAGAGGGCTCGGGAAGGGCAGCTGGAAACCAGCTAGGAGACTGTATTTTCGGACCCAGGAAGGAGCTAGCTCCCATTACTCACAGCCATGCCCCTGCCCTTCCCAGGGCGCCAGACCTCCCAGACCTCAGATGGGATCGGGTGGGGAAGGGCTCCGGCCCGAGGTGGGGGCTGGGAGCAGGAGGGCAGAATCACACTCCCGGGCCTCAGCCCAGGTGTAGGACGTCCTAGTTATGCCTCAGCCCTGGAAAAACACTTCCGCCTCCCTGCCATTGTCCGCCTCAACGTGCAGACGTGCAGACCGGGCCCAGTGCAGCCGCCCAGCTGGATGGCCTCAAGGATCCCGGCTCGGACTGTGTTTTCCAAAGGAAGTGAAACCTCACATTTGCCTCCGATCTTGCTTTTTTCTTCTAAGCAGACGCCATCCACCACGAGAACCGCCTGGTGTTTGGCTGGGAAGAACAAACTGGAAGCTTGCAATTTTCAGGCTTAATTGCACAGTTAACGTATAATAGTATTATATAGAACTTTTATTGCACTGGGAAAGTCCAAGCATTTCCTTTTCCTATTTATACTCCAGCCCGGTCTCTCCTTTGCTGTAATGTCCTTCCTTGCCTGCTGCAGAAGCCGAAGGCTGTTCGGTTCCAGGAGCCCTTTCCAAGGAAAGGACAACTGGGATGTGAGTGGAAACACATTTGTCTCGAGTGGTTTCCTAGCGGAACATCAGCCAGTCAATTGATACTGGTCATCAGTTACTCAACTGTGTGCTTGACCCGGGCTTCACACTGTGTGGGGTTTTAAACAAGACCCCAAACCTGCTTTTGAGGGGCTTCTGGTCTCACTGAGCAGGTGAGACTAACCCACAGCAAAATACTAGGCAGAAATAGGACTCAAGAAGGAATCTAGTGTGGTCTGGGAGCTATGATCAGGAATGGGAGGCCAGGAAGGGAGAGGTGGGGGTCCAGGACCCCAGTGCTGGGCTGGGGATGGGGAGGGCTCATAATAATGTGCAACAGGCGAGCGAGCACAGCCCTTGGAGTCTGGCCTCCCCTGTAGTTTGGTTTCCCGATACAAACCTCGAAAACAGGAGTCTGTCTTCCCTCTACATGCTCGTGCTCAGCCACAGGAGCCCAGCACCAAGGCCTGGGCTCTCCCAGCCTCTGGGGAGGGGCCTCACCTGCCAACAGCTTCCAGAGTAACTACCCCACCCCCAACCCTCCTCCTGCCCCACCCTGCCCTCCCCTACCCACCACCACTCACCACTCATCTTCCATCTGCCCTGAGAGTTTTGGTCAAGATTACCCCAAATTACACTGAAAATATTCTCAAGGCACAAGAATCCTCACCCACACCCTCCTGTAGCCCCCAGCCCCAAAGAAGCCTGGTCGGCCTACCGAGGAGCTGGAATGGGCTCGGTGATTTCCTCACACCTAAGAAGTCTGGTCCCTCTTTGAAGTCTCAAGATCAAACATACTGAATAAGAGTTAGAAAGTTAAAAAGTTAGAAGAGAGTTTGGCAAAAACTCATTATTTGCAGAGGATAGGATTGGATACTTTCCTATATAAACAATGGACAAGTTCAAAAATATGTTAGAGGAGCCCATTTACTTGGCAACAAAAGTAAATGTAACACCTAGGAATAAGCTCATAAGAAATGTGCAAGAGCCATACAAAGAGAAGTGACTGAAGCATTTTTTAAGAGATATTTAAGTGGAAAGATACACCCTGCTCTTGGGTATGGAGCCATAATGCTGGGAACACGCCAGGGCCTCCTAAATTGTTCAATAAATCCCATATGATCCCAATAAATATATCAACCAGAATTTCTATTGAAATTAGATAAGTGGACTCTAAAGTTCATGCAGAAAAATAAGCACTTAAGAAAGGCTGAGAGAGTTTTGAAGCAGATGAGTGACGGGAGTAGGGAGACTAGCCTTACCAGATAGGAAAACACATTATAAAGCCATAAACATAAAATATTTGGCACTGGATCCTGAACAGTGAGACAGATCAATAGAAAGTCATAGACAGCCCATAAATGGCCTCATATAAATTCATATCTGTATAAATTTAGCATACAATAAAGGGGGAATTCAATTTCTATTTTAAGATGAACTTTACAATAAATGGGACTGGGACAACCGGCCAAATCATATAGGAAACCCAACAAAACAAAACTTGGATCCCTTCGTCACTTCTTATGCCAAAATAAATGACAGGTACAGCAAAGATTTGCAAGTTAAAAAAAATCGCGAAAAGGAAATATTGGAGAATGAGTTTATAATCTCAAAGGGAACTGCTTTTCTTTTTCTTTTTTTTTTTTTTTTTTTAGATTTCATTTATTTGACAGACAGGGATCACAAGTAGGCAGAGAGGCAGGCAGAGAGAGAGGGGAAGCAGGCTCCCTGCAGGGCAGAAAGCCTGATGCCAGGCTCGATCCCAGGACTCTAGGATCATGATCTGAGCAGAAGACAGAGGCTTTAACCCGCTGAGCCACCCAGGCGCCCCGGGAACTGCTTTTCTAAGTCAGACAGAAAATCTAGAAGCCACTAAAGATTGATAAATCTGACTAAATAATGGCTTAAAATTTTGTGTGCAACAAAAATCCCATAACAAAATCAAAGCACAAATAAACTGGGAAAAATATTTGCAGAACATATGATGAAGGGCTAATTTCCTTTATAAAGAGAGCTTATATTAAATCAGGGAAAGATCTACAGCTTGTTAGAAAGATTGGCAAGAGGCACGAACGGGAAGATCACAGGAAAGGAAATACAGACAGCTTTTAAATATGCAAGAAATGCTCAAGATCATTCAGCATTAAATACATAAAAATGAAATAGAAATAGATTTTAATTTTCATCTGTCAGATGGGCAAAAAATAAATTCTGATGACCTAGAAATTTCCCTTCTAGATTCTTATCTTATAGTTTTATTATCACATGTGCCCCACTTATGGACAAAGATCACCCCTCGCAGCACTGATGCGCAAAGTGATGAGCAAAGACGAGAAGTAAACCAGATGTTCATCAATGGGGTGGCTAGCTTGATACATGGTGGAGTTCTAGGCAGCCCTTAAAAAGGAGGGGCACCTGTGTATGGTTATACAGAGAACTATCTCTCAGATTTACTGCAAAGCGTGCTGCCTAATGCATGGTTTGTTGCCATGCCATGAATGTGCATACACATTCGTTGGCAGGTGCATGGGCTATCTTTGGAAAGACATACTAAAAACTGGTTACAGGGGCTCTTTAAGATGGGATTGGAGAACTACCAGTGAGGGGTGGAAGGTAGATTTATTTTCCTATATCCATGGTTGATATAGATGATATTAGAATTTTAAAGGCATTACTATTAAAAATATTGAGTGATTTGGATTCTCTCCCCTCTTTCACAAACTCCCAAATCTTCTGTGGGTTTTTTGGTAATGTCTGATCACTGTCAATTTGTTGTAGGGCTTTTCAACTACTCTGTCTCAGTTTTTCTGTCTGTAAAATGGGGTTAATCACACTGGGCTGTCTATCTCAGAGGTGGGTGTGCAGATCAGATGAGGATTGGATGAGGACGAGCTTTGGCTGTCATCAGGTCTTGTAGGATACAACTGTGGGATTTTAGGGGTGGCCCAGGCTCTGTCCAGCACCTGTATGCCACATAGCAATATTCTCGTGGCTAGAAAAGGTAGGCCCATGGGTGAGAGGGAGATTCTTCTATAGTGGAAGAGCACATGGTTTCAGCCTCAGGAGGCTGCTTGCTATTCTGACACAGGGAAGAGGAGGAACCCTGATGTGTTTTTAGCATCTTGTGAATGGCAAGACTTCTAGGATGGTCTGGCTGCAAATGGGGTTCATCACAATAATCGAAACCTAGCTTCCTAGTCCCCCAACTATTTCACATATATTAACTCATTCATGATGCCCATTTTACAGATGTGGCCACTGAGCTCTAGAGGCTTGAAGTGACCCACTCAAGGTGCCCAGATAGTAAGAATCTGAGCCCCTGGGTCCTGTTCTGTACAGAACTTTCTATGGCTCCCTTTAGGGCATCCCACCTCCCCAGTTTGCCATCGTGGTCCTTTATAGTCTGGTCTTAACCTTATTTCTCAGAGTTGTCTAGCCTCAACTCTCTCTTGGCATTGCCTTCCAAACACACCATGCTCATTTCAGCTTCTGCACCTGTTCCTGAGCCTGCTCACACCTGTCCTGTGATCCCAGTCTTTTCAAGACCCTCCCTGAATCTCACTTGTCCCCTTCTAACCCAAGGTGACTTTCCACTGAGTGTCAGTCAGCCTCTAAGATGGCCCCCCAGGGATCTTCACTTCCTGGTATTCACATCTTGTGAATTCCCTCTATGGTGTGACCACAGAACACAAGGATGTGATGGTGTGTGACTTCCAAAGCTAGGTTATAAGAGACATTGCCACTTTTGCCTGGATTTCTCTTGGAGCTCTTGCTGTGGGAAACCAGCCGCCATGTTGGGAGATACCTAAGCAGCCTACGGACAGCTCCAAAGGGAGGAACTGAGGCGTCCCACCAGCAACCAGCACCAGCTTGCCAGCTGTGTGAGTGAACCAACTTAGAAGCAGGTCTTTCAGTCCCAAACAAGACCCAAGACGAGTGTTGTCCCAGTCAGTCAAAATTTTGACTGCCACCTCATGAGAAACCCTGGGCAGGAACTCCCTAGCTAAGTAGCTCCTGAATCCCTGAATAAAAAAATCATGAGGGTAATAAAGGCTATTATTTTAAGCTGCTAAAGTTTGGGGGGCACTTTTGGTAGGCAGCAACAACTAACAAATGCATATTTCTTTCAAAACCTTTGGGAGTTGGGACCTTACCCCTTGGCCCTCACCTCTCTCTTGCCTAGCTTTTCAAGCTTTTCTTGGCTTCCCAACAAAATAGTAAATAGGTGTGGGTTATAATTCCCCTAGATCTCCCTTCACGCCTAGTTGGGGGGCTGGAGACAGAGGGAGAGAGCCACAGTGATTCTTCTGGCTTCCTATTTGTGAAGGGAAGGCTAGTAAGTGAAAGGTCACAGCACACGGGTGCGGGATGCTTCCTGCTCGACCAGGACCCACCTATGTATGTACACAACTCACAGAATACCTGCAAATCCACAGTCTAAGACCCACAGCTCACCCTCACACCACAGCATTCAGGGGGGAGCCATCCAAGTGTTCCCCAGTGAGTGAGATGCACAACCCAGGAACAGGGGTCTCCTGGAGAGCGGGGGCGAGAAGAGAGCCTGGAAAGGGCTGTTGTCTCACACTCACTACCCTGAGTGCTGCTTGTGATTTATGGCTTGCTCCACACCCTCTCCAAAAATATTCCTTTCGAAACCAGAGTGACAGCCTCCTTTCAGCATTTCTGACACTCGATTCTGAATAGATGGGGTGCTTAAGCCCCAAGAACAGTTTAGGAGTTTAAGAATCATAAAGAAAACTACTGTAAAGGCAATGGCTGCTTTTAAAGCAGCCCCCCACCCCACCCCAGCCCCTCTTGGAGACAGAGCTGCCTGCCTTGGCACAGCTCCGAAACCGCCCAAGCTCTTTTCCCTACAGGCTGTCAGTGGGAGGACGAGACCCCCACTCTCCCCCTCCCCAACTCCCTCCCACTGCCCATCTCTTTCCCAGGCCAGCAGGCTGATTTTCCAAGACTCATCAAAAAAGGTTGAAGGGAGGAGGAGAGCCCTTTTGTAAAATGGCATCTACGCAGACGCAGACCCCCCCGTTTTTTCGGCTGGGTGGGTGGAGGTGACCAAAGATACAATTATAATGGAGCCCATCCTCTCCCGCGAGACCCATTTTAACCAGCGTGTAATAAAGCCCCAGCTTATCCACCCTCTGATTTGGGTCAGATGAGATGAATTTTTAGCTTTTCTGGGGAGTTCGTGCCAGCGGGGGCAGCAGAGGGGGGGAGGAACAAACAAATAAGCTGCGGTTCCCTGGAAGAAAGGAAGAGTAGGGAGCAGACAGAGCAGGAGACTCAAGAGGTCACCCTGGCCTCCTTCTGCCATGTCTCTGCTTCCAAGTTAGCTACCCAGGTCCTAAACCTTCGCTGAGATCATGGGTCTCCCTCTCTTTTGCCTCCTTGCTCCCAACATCAGGGCGCCGTCCCAGGGCCACCGTCTTTATTATCTGTGCTCTTTTCTCCATTCCTGCTGCAGCCACCGGTGCCATCACATGGCCCTCATCCACCTTGCTCCTCTGTCTCCTGCAGACAACCTGCCTCCAACAACTGGAAGGCATGACCAGCATGCCTGCCTCCTACCACCTCAGCCTTGCTCAATCTGTCCTGTCGGTTCAATCTCCCTCCTGACCTCCTCACCCTCTTTCACCACTATTGGGCTGATTCTTGCTCAACCTTTGAGACTTTGCACAGGCATCACCTCCTCCAGGAAGCCTTCCTGAATTAGGTACCTGGCCTCCATGCTCCCTTCCTTTGCTGTCTCTTAGCCCTCAGCACATGGAGATACAACTGGAAAATGGGTATTATTGTGATCTACCTGGGATAGGAGGTGCTGGGGGTGACAGGTCAGGATGGGGTAGACAGACTGCAGTGGGTGTGGCAGGACGGGCACTCGAGTATCAGGGATCCCAATAACCGTGGGGTGGGAGGGGCTGCCAGGAGGAAGAGAAATGTGTCCCAATGCAACCCTGAGCAGCCATGGAGTGTTAGGGCTGGGATGGGATCAGACAGAGGTAGAGACAAGAGTATGTACGACCCTGCTCCAGTCGGAAGAGGCCAAGGAATCTCCCATGCAGTTGTGGGGGGCGGGCAGGACATCTTGGAAGTGGCTACAGGTGATTTATAAAGCTTTAGTTATTAAAATTGTAAAAGGAACAATGTGTACCCAGATGCAAACCTCATCAGGGAGAAGGGTTAGGGAGGAAGGTGTCCTAACAGACAACAGTAGGATGGGGCAAAAGTTGGGGTACTTATATATTCCCCTAGGAAAGGTCATTCCTTCCTTTTCCCCTTTGCCCCAATACTCACCACAGTCTGCAACAGAGAGGCCGGTCAACTGGTGCGGTGCTGCCCTGGAGCTCTCGGCCCCTCCTTTATTAGGGCCACTCTCACAGACCTCTCTAGCTGAGCCCTGGGTCCCTCTAATAGTCCTGAGCACTCAGTAAGCAAGGCCCTCAGGCTGCTGGAGACAAGGGTGGAGGGGGTCTTCAGACCCAAAAGAACCCCCAACTCCATTAGTAGGCTGAGCAAGTGATTTTACACACACACGTATGGCTGGGTTTCACATGCACGTGGATAGGATTGTAATGAATTCAACACAAATGCACGTAACACCGTGACTGGATGGTAAGAGACAAGTACAGCCCGCTGGAGGTCCAAGGAATGTACTGAGCTTCAAAAACGATCCTCATTTTGAAAGAGATGGAGCCCCTAGGACCAGAACTAAGTGCCTTGACAGTAAGACTTGCTTCTCTGTACCCTACACGGGATGGAGCACAGAACTTCTCGCCTTTGGCAGGCGTCTGGCATATGTTTATTGAGTGACTCATTGAGCATGTGTGGGCCTGGTTACCTTGAAGTAGTCAGTATGACCTTGACCTTTCTAAGGAGAAAATGACTGGGAACATAAATAGCAAAGAAGGGTAGAGCCCCCAGTGTGTAGCAAACACTTGGGTCTGCTTTACCCTTCTCGTAATCCTGGGCCCAGCCACACACTGGGCCCCTGCATTTTCAAGTAGCAAGCAGAACAAAATGCTAAACCAGAAAATTCCATGAGCTAAAACTCCCAAGAGGGGGAAAAAGGGGGGGCGAGGGGAGAATCTTCTTTCTTCCGATGAAACCATTTTGGCTAGGAATAAAAAGGATTTCCTCTGAAAACCTTCAGCCCAGTACTGCTTCATAAAAGCTATAACCTCAAAACATAACCAACACAACCACTGTGAAACGCTCCATTTTGTTCTCCGGTATTCAGTTTAAGAGGGGAGGGCAGCATCTGGTTGGTGCCTCTGAAGAGGTGCGATCCTTGGGAGAGGAGACAAGAGCCCTCTATCCCTCTCCCAGAAGGACCTGAGTGAGCCGGAAGCGTGTATCACACGGGATTTCTACACTTTTTGGTCTACGGTATCACTTCTGTGCTGAACATCACATCACGTCCACCCACAGAACCACCGAACCCTGAGCGTGTCAACACATCTGGAATATTTTTCACTCCATGCACCATTTCTTGAGCACCTACTATATGCCAGGTATCACATATTATGTATATTATGTTATTAACCTCATTTAATCCTTCTGACAACTGACCCTGTGAGCTGGTTCTTTCCACCTCCATTTTCCTATGAGGAGACGGAGCCAGGACTTGGGAAGTCCCATGTCCCAGGCATCCAGGAAGGAATGGACTTCCATTCTCCAAACTCCCGTGGAGAACATCCGAAAGCCCCATACTGGGATAATGATGGAACATGCTGGAAGAACCATCTACGAACATCTGAAAACGGCTCCTAGGATGTCCGGGCCGGACAGGACCTTTTCTAGTTGAAGATGCTGAGGCTCAGAGGGGCAAAAAGAATTTTCTGCCTAGTTACGGCAGCAAATTCAGCATGTACTCCCAGTCAGGAGCTCGCTCTGGGCTGGGGACTGCGGTGACCGCGTGGGGCCCGCCTTTGGCTTCCCTGCAACTCAGCTCTTCACTGCGGGGA
>RCUC01137417.1:0-38570 GCA_003697995.1 Taxidea taxus jeffersonii | reverse complement strand
TTTTTTTTTTTTAGTATTTCTAGGCTGTATGGTTCATCTGCGAGTTTTCCAAATTGCCAAAAATCTCAAGAAAAATCTTCCTTTATATCTATCGGAAAAAATTCACATATAAGTGAAACCATGCACCTCAAACCTGTGTTGTTCAAGGGTCAACTGTAATCACAAAGTCATGGTTCTAAAAATGTATGATTCTCTGAGAATATATACTTATATACCTAAAAACACGTTTCTGGAGACATAGGGAATAAAGCAACAAAATCATTCTGTACCCTTAAAGAAAAGTAGCTATAAAACTGCAATTTAACAAGGGAGTACAACAATTGAAGTTATGCTAAAAGCCAAGCTGCCTGGGATTAAATTCTAGTCTCCCACAATTAGCTATGTAGCCTTGCACAAATTATTTAATCGGTTAGTACCTTAGTTTCCTCATCTGTGAAACAGAAATGATGATTTCTACCTCATAGGGTTACGATATAAATTAAATGAGGTTAATACAACATTGTATCAAAAACTAATGATTACTATATGTTGGCTAACTGAATTTAAATAAAAAAAGAAAAATAAATCAAATGAGGTTAATAAATGTAAAATACTTAGCATAATATCAGGCCTAATGCATGCATTTATATATATGTTATCATGATCATTATCATTGTCATCATTATTATGCAAATCACTGAAACCTTTCTTTACCATTATATCTGTATTGGTCATTTGAACACTCAATTTTCACAACATCTGTATATTTTGTACATTCTATAATAGCAACAAATAAGTTTTAATACCTACAGTAAACCATAACCATAATGTAAAATTTTATAACAAGTTCCATTTTTAACAATAACATTCTTACCCCAAGATAGTAGGGAGGCATTGTCTTCAAATAACTTTCAAACGACTGTCTCCATTTCAATGTTGGTTTTGCTTTATGTACTTTAAACAAGTCATCTATAAATGTATAATGTGAACAAACTATCATCATCCATTGTTTTCACACATTAAAATCAAGTCAAATACATTTCATTTTTAAAGTCAGCTTTCTTATTTGTGAGACAGTTAACATCAGACATCAAGTTTTTAACAAAATTAAAAGGGGCACAGTTTTTAGTTCTGCCATTTTGAGTAGTAATACCATTTTAAGTATAAAAAGATGCCAATCATGTATTTCACATAACAATATTTCATATAACAATAAAGGCAGAATCAAAAAATACACAAGAAAATCTATACACTACCTACACTTAGACATAAAATAGATTTGAGGACAGAAGCAAAGTATGCACAATGTTTTCTATAAAATATACCTAATATTTTGACTGTAACTTAAATCTGATGTGGTTCCGTGGAGGGAAAGAAGTCTTCTCTAATAGTACTGCTCAAAAATTATAGCCAGAGGGGCCCTAGAAACTAACTTTAGGCTTTTATTACAATGTTTTGGAATAAATTCATTCATTTAGAAAAATATCTGCCAAATGAAAATTAAAGTACAGGTAAATTCTTAGAAAGAAAATACACTCAGATTTATAAATATATGCTTCTACAAAATGTCTTGTTCACCAAATACAAAGCCTGCATCACCAATTCTAACCATGTAAGAAATTAACTTGCAGAAAACTTAGAATATTTAAAATTTAAAACACAGTATCTTCAACAATTTATAGAATCAAAGGTGTTTTGACAATGACTTTTAATTTACCACAGACATACACAGGTTGCTATAAAACTGCTTAGGTTCAATACGTCAGAGTTAAAAACAGTTCCATTAATTTTCACAAGACATGAGAACTTACAAAGAGATGTTTCCAAACTTTGTTTTGAGGAAAATTTGTATGTATGCTGAGCCACAGAAAACGGAACAAGAATACTTACCTAAAAGAGGAAGGAGGACTGGGTAATTGTAAGGCATCACAAATAAGTTGACACAGTTCAGTGCTGTACTGGCTTTCAAGTAACCAAAGGGATGACCAAGTTCACTATATTTTGCACTATTGCTCACATATACCTGTTAAATGGTTAAGACAGCACATTTAATGACCTTTACAGAATGTTTTACAAATCACTGATTCAATTTTAACTTTTTAAAAGAACATTCAACTTTTAAGTCACTATAGTTTTTTGGCTCACCTGCCAACATGTTTGAGGAGATTTCCTTTCCAAGATAAATTGAGTCAGTGGTGAAGGTTCCAACTCGTATTTGTCAAAAGGCAACTTGTCAATAACCATCGGTTCACAGTCTGTACAGGAAAACTTCACTACCGGGTGAGACGTGCGAGGTGGCTGGAGGGGAAAGTCTTATTATTACTATTCACATAAAATGCAAGAAACAAACTCATTTTCAGTATCCCTCACTATCAGAATTTCCTCAGTTCCTCGATTTTGCTAGTTAGAGTTTAATTTACTACCGAAAGCACTACTAAAGCTGGAAGAAAATACTTAAAAATGTAATGCTTAAATTTTTTTTTTTTTTTGTAATGCTTAAATTTTACATTCACAAGAAAAAGCCAAGGCATTTTTAAAATGTACACAGAATAAAAATCTTTTTAGATCTTAAAATCAAATTTATCAGAAAAGTCCAAAATTTTGGAATTAAGTAAATAATCATTAACTGTTACATCTAAGAAATAACTAAAATACAGAAACCTTCCTAAGTTCTCAGTTGTGGCAATTTAATTTCTTGTTATGGAGTAGTAGCTTCCAAACTAATTACATACCTTGTTTAGTAAAAGTTTTTGAATATACAATATATGAGGATACATACACATTTATTTATAAATTATTTGTAAGTTAATTTATAGGTATATAATAAAATGCATAACAAAATAATATTAAAAATAGAAGAAGAAGATACACATAAATAGAAATTCTAATGTTTTCCTTTGGCTATTTCTGTGGTGTATACATACTACTTTGGACAACCTGATCTAAAGATACAAAAAACATAATACTTTAAGGGGGGAGAAAAAAGGCATGTTAATCTATTCCCAGCTCTCCCCCACTAATAGTCTCCTTCCTAAAAATCTCACTGATTGAAGACTGATGAAGGAAATAAGAGCTATGAAGAAATAATTTGAAATTTTGCTGCTATAAAAGGCTCTTATTACTTCATTACTACCTATACCCTAGAGGCTCCCAAATCCAGTGTTGAGACCAAATCTCCCTCACTTCTCTTATGTTTCAACTGTCTACTGAACAGAACCAGAATCTTCTATAAATTCCTCAAACACGTTATTATGCGATTCATTATTTCTCCCCCAAACTATAAAACCTGTTTTAAAAACCTAGGTGTTGGGGCACCTGGGTGGCTCTGTTAAGCATATGCCTTCGGCTCAGGTGGTGACCTCAGAGTCCTGGAATGTGGCCCCCCATCGGGCTCCCTGCTCAGGGAGTCTGCTTCTCCCTCTGCCCTTCACCCTCCTTGTGCACGCTCGCGTGCGCTCATGCTCTCTCTCTCTCTCAAATAAATAAAATCTTTAAAAATAAAAACAACCTACGTGTTATCCTTAATATCTCCTCCTTATCCTCATTATTTAACTGTCACAGAGAGCCAGATAAAATCCCACAAATTCTAAGCCAGTAGGCAGAACACATAAACTTGGCAGGTGCTCAGTATTTAGTTACTGCCTTCTGTCAATAAATTTTCATCTCTCTAAAAATTTCTATCTTCTATTTCTTAGTACTCTAATTTATGCCTTCATCATTTCTCAGACTAGACTAGTACAACTGCTTATTTTTAATTAACCTCTCTAATTAGCTCCCTCCAATCAATCCCATAGCCACAAAATATAAATATGATCATGTAATTTCCCTATCTAAAATTATTTGGTAAAAATAGCAACCAATCGGGGCGCCTGGATGGCTCAGTGGGTTAAAGCCTCTGCCTTCGGCTCAGGTCATGATCCCAGGGTCCTGGGATGGAGCCCTGCATCAGGCTCTCTGCTCAGCAGGGAGCCTGCTTCTCCCTCTCTCTCTGTCTGCTTCTCTGTCTACTTGTGATCTCTGTCTGTCAAATAAATAAATAAAATCTTAAAAAAAAGAAATAGCAACCAATCACCTAAAAATAGGACCCAGGCTCTTTTCTTTAAATATATACAAAGATCTTTGGCGATCTAGTCTCTATCTCTTTCAACCACCACACCATGTACACCCTGTGCTCCAGCCACGCCAAATCACTTGCAATTAGTTAACCAAGTAGATGAGCATCTTTTCACGCCCCTGGTTTCACATTATCCCTGGCTGCTCTTATTATTTTCTCCCTTGCATATTATAAACAAAGTTTTAAAGTCTGAACTGGCAAGTAAGACATCTAAGAGATTTCCTCCCTGGCACCCTTTCTTGCCCTGTCCTCCAAATACATACAGGCAGTTAGGCACCACCTCCTCTGGGCTCTGCTCCATACACCTAGGACAGTCAGCACACTGTTCTGTATTATGTTTACTAGTCTGACCTTCCTGTGGAATGGTAAGGTTTCAGAAGGGAAGCACTTTGTTTTACTCCATATTGTGCTCCTTCATTTCATATGTACCTGACACCTATCTTATTGAAACAGTCCATGAAACTCAATTTTATTTTTGGATGAAATTACTGAGATCCAAGGGGGTAAATGTGTACTAGCAGGAGAGGATGTCTTCTAGACCTTGGCAGAAAATTTTGCATTTATGACTTCCTTTAATCCCCCAAACAATCCCATCATATAGCGGTTATCTCCATTTAACTGATGGGAAATTGAGTGGAGAAGACAGCTGACCAAAACACAGCTAATAACTGGTGGAGCCATGATCTAATAAATTCAGAACCAGTCTCTTAACAAATCACATTTAATTTCAGTATCAATACATCTTATTTGAATACTATTATTTATAAAAATTTCATTTCCCCTCTAATATCCTCCAGTTAATTTTGCCAGTTCTTTCCAATTTTGTCTCTTTCTTATGATTCTCTCTTCGATCATCTTAATTCATTCTCTTAAAATCTCTTACATGAATCCTAGCAATAGCCCTCTAGATAACCTGCTTACCATCCACCATCCAACTTATCTCCTAATTCTGCTGTAGATGAAAACAACTGGATTAAATTTCCTAAAGCAGCACTCTTTTAAAAACATCTTCACTTATTCTGTGAACCCCACTGCAGTTAGAAAAGCTCAAATTCCTTAACCTTGCATTTAAAGTCCTGAGCCATTTGGTTTATGTAATACTCTCAATGTCCCATACACGTGTTATGATCCACCTATACTCAGCTATTTCTCATTCCTCTAAATACACCTTACTCTTTTTGACTTCCATACTTGTTTTTTTTAGGATTTTATTATTTACTTGACAGAGAAACAAGAGAGAGAGCACAAGCAGGGAGAGCAGCAGGGAGAGGAAGAAGCAGGCTTCTCACTAAGCAGGAAGCCCGATGCGGGGCCCGATAGCAGGATGCCAGGACCACCATCCAAGCCAAAAGCAGACACCTAACTGACTGAGCCACCCAGAAGCCCTCATACTCTTTCCTCCCCCAAATGAAATCCCACACTTCAAAATCTAACAATTTGCAATAGACCACTAGAACTGTATTAACAGATATTGTTTGTGACACTGTTTTTAGATTTCTTTCTATTAGGACTCAACAAGCACTACTCCTATACTCCTATAGGTGTTAAAATACAACAGAATGAACAACCAACAAGACAATATTTCATATAAATAACGTGTCTGTTCTATAAAAGGTGAAAGGGCTCTAGAAGAGAAAGTAAAATGACTAAAGAAATTAAGAGCTTCTCTATAAAGGCCAGATTTTAAAACTATTATGATTCAATTAAAAAAAAAAAAGGAATAAAAAAACACTTCTTATAAAGCCTTAATTTCACGTATCGCTTCAGTAAATCTCTAATAAATACAGGAAATATTGCTTCATAGACCTTGCATAGAGTACAAGTAAATAAATACTGCCCTGAAGAGTTGATATAGGTTTAAAGTTTAAAGGTTTCAAATTGTGCACTACGGGTGGGAATGCAAACTGGTGCAGCCACTGTGGAAAACAGTATGGAGGTTCGCCAAAAAGTTAAAAATAGAACTCCTCTGTCATACAGCAATCACATGGGTATTTATCCAAAGAATACAAAAACACAGGGGTGCCTGGGTGGCTCAGTGGGTTAAAGCCTCTGCCTTCAGCTCAGGTCATGATCCCAGGGTTCTGGGATTGAGCCCCGCATCAGGCTCTTTGCGCTGCATGGGGCCTGCTTCCTCCTCTCTCTGCCTGCCTCTCTGCCTGCTTGTGATCTCTGTCTGTCAAATAAATAAATAAAATCTTAAAAAAAAAAAAAAAGAATACAAAAACACTAATTCTAAGGAATACATGCACCCCTATGTTTACAGCAGCATTATTTATAATAGCCAAGATACAGAGGTAGCCCCAGTGCCCATCAATTAATGAATGGATAAATAGATTAAAAAATGGATAAAAAATCGATTAATGAATGGATAAAAAAATGGATATGGTATATGTATATTATAATGGAATATTAGTCAAAGAAAATGAAATCTTGCCATGTGAATAACACGGATGTAGCTAAAGTGAATGCTGAGCAAAGTAAGTCATTCAGAGAAAGACAAATACCACATGATTTCACCTGTATATGGAATTTAAGAAATAAAACAAATGAACAAAGGGGAAAATGACAGAGAGAATACAAGAAACACTCTTTAACGACAGAGAACACACTGATGGCCAGAGGGGAGGTGAGCGAGGGAATGGGTGAAATAGGTGATGGGAATTAAGGAGTGCAGTTTTGTGATCAGCACTGAGTGTTGTATGGACATGTTAAATCACTATATCCTATACCTGAAATTAACATAATACCATATGTTTACTGGAGTTAAAAGCTTACAAAAATAATAATGAAAAAAAGTTTCAGAAAGGTTTTAGTTTAATTAAAAAAATGGTATCTGCATGAAACTATTAAAACTGCCTCATAGATCTCTGAAATATGATTATTATCTTCTAAGGGTAATAGCAAAAAAACTATTAACATGTTCTCCCACAAAGTATCCCTAGATACTAGAAACTAGAAAAAAAGCTCAGATACTACGAAAAAAGCTATTCTGAAAAAAGCATATTAATATCATTGGCTGGATATTAATTTATATAAATTTACCCTTTACTGTAAGAACCACAGAGTGAATACTGTTAATTCACAATGATCATTCAATAAGCCTCACAATTTCTAAGAATAATTCATATAAACAAGACCAGAAAGTCATTTCTACTTAAAAACTTCCAGAATGAAAACACTGGACATAACCTAAAACCATGAAAGTCCACATAAATTTCTAAGACTACATCCTAAAAAATTATAAACAATTGGAATTATTTTCTAAACTTTCATTTAAATTCTAAATTGTAGGGGCACCTGAGTGGCTCAGTGGGTTAAAGCCTCTGCCTTTGGCTCAGGTCATAATCCCAGGGTCCTGGGATTGAGCCCCGCATCGGGCTCTCTGCTCAGCAGGGAGCCTGCTTCCCCTCCTCTCTCTGCCTGCCTCTCTGCCTACTTGTGATCTGTCTGTCAAATGAATAAATAAAAAATCTTAAATTCTAAATTGTATCCTAGAGACAAATTCTTATGTTACATTAATATTTAGAGACGAAAGAGAAACTCTTCTTACATTATGATTCTGCACCCAAATGACAGTAATAAAAACATAAACATAACAGATTCTAAAGGAGGGAGCACCTGGGTGGCTCAGTGGGTTAAGCCTCTGCCTTTGGCTCAGGTCATGATCCCAGCATCCTGGGATTGAGCCCTGCATGGGGCTCTCTGCTCAGCGGGGAACCTGCTTATCCACCCCCCCCCCTGCCCCGTGCCTACTTGTGATCTCTCTGTCAGATAAAGAAATAAATTCTTTAAAAAAAAATAGATTCTAAAGGAAACCAACACCTTTTTGCTATTACTTCATAATGAATGATACAGTATACTAAATCATGTAATAGCTTACCAGAGCACTTTGAACATCTGCCTAATTCCTGTAAAATTAGCCACATCCTTGGTAACAGTACTTAAAACTACTATTAAAAGCAGTTAAACAGTGACTAATACAAAGTCACGGTCATTTTGGTACTTACTAGTGTTGGAGAATTCTGATCTGGCCAAAAAGATTCTGGAACAGGCCAATGACCTATAGGAACCCCAGTTTTAGGATTTGGTCTGACATATATGAGTTTGTGACAGCTATGCCAAGGCTGAGATCCAAAAGGTCTTGATATATCTGGCTGCCCATCTGTAGCAAAGAAATTAAGACAAAGAAAGTATGTATCATTAAGAAAAAAAAAAAACTATAAAAAATTAAATTATATCCATTGTTACTTAACCTAGTAAAAATGTCTTAATCTTGCTCAATTCTGAATTTCCTTGTTTCTTTTGAATGGTTCTACTATCATGACTGCTTAACACCTAGATTAAAATTCACGGAACAGTAAAGTCTATAAATTCCAACTATGAATTCAACAGTTGAAAGGAGGTCCCACAGTATCCTTTGCTTGCCAGTTCAGAATAAGTAAAACCTACTTTATGGTAGATACTTGTTTAATGAATGATATGTTTTCCCTATTATTAGATGATAGGGGCAAAAACCCAATCTCTTGGTCATCCATGTGCTAAGCAAATACTAGGTAAGTATTATTAAATTATCTTTTAAATCATTTTTAACTAAAGCCTAAATAACAAAAAAATGTAATATGCAAATCAAACTCAAGGTATCTACCTTCAATCTAAAATAATTCTAGCAAAAGAGCAACTGTCTTCAACAGTTTACTAAACATTTACTTGGTGCCTAACTCTAAGCCAAATATTAAAATAATTTAAAAATAAATCCATTCTGTGTCTAAGATTCAATTAAAGAAGCTTATTTTTTTAGAGCACCTGGTGGCTCAGTGGGTTAAAGCCTTTGCCTTTGGCTCAGGTCATGATCCCAGGGTCCTGGGATCGAGCCCCACATCGGGCTCTCTGCTCGGCGGGGAGCCTGCTTCCCCCTCTCTATCTGCCTGTCTCTCTGCCTACTTGTGATCTCTGTCAAATAAATAAATAAATAAAATCTTAAAAAAAAAAAACATAAAAAAAGAAGCTTTTTTTTAAAAAGACACAGTGACACAATTTATATAACTTTACCATTTTCTCCTCCTTCCCTATTATCCCCCTCTGAGAGTAACCAGTTTTTTCCTTATGACTTTTCTGTTCTCCCAATTTACCCACTCTATGGATGACCTCTGCCAAGTGTCATTAATGACTCTGTAATTCTTGTTATAAGCTATGCCATACTACACAGAGGATCACAGATGTAAGCTGTCCATTAGTTCTAGTGTAACTCCTTAAACCCTCTAGCTAATATAAATAGCTCATGATCACAGAATATTAAAATAAAGTCAGGTGGAACTTAACTAGAATAGAATCCAACTTAAGGGCAAAGGCTGGTTCCTCTTTTTTATAACCACACAAAGCATTTGTTTTTGACCAGATTGATCCTTAGAAAAAATGTAGCTAAGGAATTAAACACCTAGGATTGAACATTCTTGTTCAACTAAGGGACAGAGGATAAGCACATATGCTAGAGAGAGACAAAGTGGCCTTTTTAAAAAGGAAGTATGAGGCTGCTAATCTGTAAATGCCTAATAAGGTTTTTGACTCCTATATGATTACGAACAATCGTATAAAAAAGTGATGTTAGTGAACCACTATCAGTTTATCTTCCCTTTCCTGTTTCATCTTCCCTCTTTACCAATAGCCATTTTGTCATCTTAATAATTTGGCCTTGTCAATCTTAAAGCCAAATCATAGTTAATTTTTCAGTTGTAGTTCAACGATAAAGTTTAGAATATCTTTAAGAAAAGTACTATAATACCTTCTACAGGTGAAGGATCTGGTCCTGCTTTTTCAAAGTTTATTACCACCCCACTTTGCACTTTCTGCACCAAAGACTCCAGACACTGATTAAGCATTCTTGGAGAACATACAGAGTATGAGCGGCCTGAGACAAAAAGAGTAAAGTTAGTTGCAGAAATTTCTACCTTTAGCAAGCCAGAACCCAAGCCAGTTGGGTTTCTGACACTATTAACAGAAGTTCAATGGCAAAGTTTGATTTTATTTCATTATCTTATGGAAAAATGAATAAAAATATTCATTTTCAATCAACCAACAATTCCATTTTATGACAGTATGTACAATACACAGAAAACAGAAATTTGGTCTGAACAAACAATAATGAAAAAAATCACATTACATGTATACTTATATATGTATATTATATATGTGTATTATATAGAATATAACTTAAAATACATACATAAAATTATCTTCAACTATTACCCAGTATAGTTTATCTTTAATACATATACCTAACATCTAATAACTAACCTTCAAGATCTTACTCCCAGTAAATGAAAGTATTATCACTATGAGTAATACTAAGCACATGGCAGATACTCAATTAATTAATTGCCCTGCTGGAAATTACCGCATATTTGACATATTTGCACTTTAAGATAGACGGTAGCATGTACTTTTCCTGAATTTCCTTTGGCTTACATATTTGGAAATTAAACCTATTCTTAAATGAATTTTCCTTTTGTATATTTTAACCTATAGGATTTTTAGTACAGAGCAGTAAAATGCTAGTGGTTAAAAAAAACATACTAGTGAAAAAATCTCTTAAATAGGGATTTTCCATAAATATATCTAGACCTGTGCTATCCCATACTGTAATCACTGACCACATATGGCTACTGAGATGGCTAGTCCATCTAATGGCTAGTCCAAATTGATATGTATAATAATTGTAAAATATATAACTGATTTTGTAATATTAATACAAAAAATGTAAACTATTTCAATAATTTTTAAATGTCAGTTTCATGTTGAAATACTTTGTACTTATTGACTTAAAAGATACTGAGGTTAATTTCACCTTTTTAATGTGACTCTATGATAATTATAATTATGTATATAACTTATATCATATTTCTATCACATGTGCTGATCCAAACCAATGCTGAGAACTTTCACAACTAAAACAGTCTAATCAAACATCTTAACAATGTTATTTGCAATAAGCTCAATATGGAAAAGTCCTACATTTTTTTTTCTGATTTTACCAATTATTTCCAAACACAGCTATGTATCATTATATTTGACATATCAAATTACTCATATCAGTTTATACCTGACATGTGATTTGTTAAAGGCTACTCAGAATAGAAAACATTAGGCAGTAGTGTGATTCAAATCGACCGTCAGCTATACTTAGAATAACAAGTATCATATAACAAACAACCTACCTGTATACAATAACAGTAGTCATAATCATAAAAATACCTACCAATTATTGAATGTCTACATCTCTGGCACTATTCCAACCACTTTATCATATTAATTTATTTAATCCTAGCAACAACTGTATGGGTTACTTTCTCCAGGTTATAAATGAGAAAACTAAAGCATCAGAGGTTAATTTATCCAAGTTAATACGCCCAAGATTCAAACCTTTACAGGACATTAGAAACTTTAATCTTGGTATATTTTGTTCCCTGGAAATCATGATGTTAATTTGAAATCAGTATTTAAAACAAAATGCCTAAAAAAACATATACAAAAAAACAAAAAAAAACAAAAAAAACCCCAGAATGCCTATATGGAATCATACTTATTTGAAAGAATTGATAAATTAAAATATTTTTTCTGAGTCACAATACATATAAAGACTGATCATCTTGATACACAAAGTATCTAGAAGATTACATAAAGGTTGAATTATCTTATTTCTTGAAATTTAAGCATATTCCCAAGAAGTCATTAAAAACCAAAAAATTTGAAAGTATAAAATTGTAGCAATTCTCTCTGCTCCTCTACCCTGTGTCATCATCAATTAATTGATTAGGAAAATAGGAGTATAGGAGTTATAATCTTAGTATAAAAAAGAATTACAAAGATGATTTATAAAAATTAAAGAAAAAGTTAATAAACTTGAGTCACTTAAATAATAAATATCCATTCTTTTGAAAGGTAAAAAGGAAATAGCAAATTTTGCCATCTTTACAAAGTGAACCTATACCCTATGTAATATTTCTTTTATTCTCTCAATCAAAACTCATCCCTAATAATGTACGACTCTGTATTGAAGCACAGTTTCTACAAGCACATACTTTCAAGCAAAGGAGATGGCTTACTTACTATTATGTAGAGTCCACAAAAAAATCAAACTAAATATAGTGAATCTAAAGGCAGAAGTGGAAAAAAAAATTTCCCACAGAAGTCTACTACACCAGCATTTTAGTAAAATGGAGAAGAAGCAAAAAAGAGTATTTGTAATAAATTGGGCAACAATCCTTATAGAGGCTAAGAAAGTTAAATTTATTTACTCTAGATATCTTACAATTCTTATAAAATGCTTTTTATCTTCAGGACTTCCACCATCGTTATCAATTAGGCATTTTTTGCTTTGATATCCCTGTACCTCCTTCAAACCTGCTTCTCCCCAGTGTCCCCATCTCAGTCCATGTCACAGCCATTTACTTCCAGTATTCAGGCCAAGTGAGTCACCTAATAATCATCCTTGATTCATTCTGCTCTCATTGCCCTCATCCTCAAGTTCTACCTTGCATCAGACCACCTCTCACCATCCCCCCAAATCCAACACTTTAAACCAAAGTGCTATCATCGCTTACTAGCCTTTCTGCCTCTATTCTTGCAACTTTAGAGTATAGTCTATCTAGCACCTGAAGTGATCGTTCAGAAAAAGAAACAGATGTCACTCCCTAGAAAAAGCCCTCCAATGGTTCCTCATCGCACTTGGAAAATAAAAAATATTTATTATAGCCTAAAAGGCTATTCAATATTTAACCTTTGCCTATTGCTCTAAACCTATTACCTTCTGCTCCTCCCTTATGTAAGCTCCAGCCATATCAGCCTTCCTATTGCTCACAAAAACATATAGCGTGTTCCTTCCCTTACTATTTTCTTTGCATAGATCTTCGTATAGTTTTCTCCATTATTCAGATCTCTGCTTGTATGTTAAGTAGACTTATTGTGGTGATCATGTCACAATATGCACAAATACCAAATCATTATGATATATACCTGCAACTAATATGTTTTAGGTCAGTTCCACCACAATAAAGACTCAGTAAACACAATGTAACAGTGATTTTAGAGGGATTAATATTTTTAAGACACAACTAAAAATTATTAATCCCTATTAAAACAAGAGGCCTTATCTTTAATATTAGAGGTGTAGAATTTATAAAAAGAATAAATGTTGTTTTATTTCTTTAAACAAATATGATAATCTCCAAGGATAAGGAATGCATCGATTCGAACCAGTACAGAACTTTTAGGTTCATGGTTTTAAAAAAAAGTCACCTCCTCAAACACTTTCCAAGAATATTCATTCTCTGCCTCAAGTTACTCTCTACATCCTTACCCTGCTTCTTCCTTAGAGTAAGTAGCACTATCTAAAATACTATTACTTATTCATTTTATGATTTTATCTGTCACATAGTCCAAAAAGTGACCTTTATTGTTCCTGCTGTATTTCCAGCATTAAAAACAGTTACATAGAGTGGATACTCACTAATTACCTAATAAAAGAAAAATGCTTACAATGACAATTTTACAATATTTTTAGAGTATACCTAGAAAACATAACAACTTATTAATGACTGTGGCAACACAGGCATATTTCTTTCCAACTTTTCCTTAGTGACATAAATTATTCTATAATGGGAAAATAAATGTACACACACTACTCTTGTTATTAAGTTAAAAAATGCACATGAATTGTTAGTAGAGTTTACATATTTGGAAAGTGCAATGCCAGTGGATATTAGCTTTCCTGTTTTTTCTATTTTTTCTAGGGTTTTATCTTCAAAACTTTCTTTAGGAAACAGTCTTAAAATAATAAAAAAGAACTGTATTATTCAGATCTATGAGAAGGTGAGTGGCATTTGAGCAGCTTCTCAATATTCTTATAGCAAGAGCAAGAAAGAGTCAAATAAACCACTACATCAAGGAGAGATTCAGGATGTCTATTTGAGGGAGCTTCCTAATTTCTTGACCAAAGTTTCTGGGTGATTGAAAGATATTACCAAGGGTGACTTCAGAATCTTCTCCTCTGGAGATGTTCCTTTCCAAGAATAAACAAAATAGCTTTAGTACATTTCTGCCCAAAGACAAGGATATTAACCACTATATGATCTCAGGTTCACTGCAGACCCTCTCTGATTATACCACTCACTTCATTTCCCACTCTGAATATTCTTGATCCTAGAAGCAAAAGTTAGAGCACATATCGTCCCCTAACTTTATCATAATTCTGAGTTCAAACTAAGTATGTATAATAAAAAAATTTCCAAGGCAAGAGTGTAAATAAATTACAACTTCAAGGCCTTCCATCTGTTAATAAAAACCCTAGAGCTTACAAAAAAAAAAATCAGGATTTTAGCAAATGGGTCCATCCAAGGCTGAAAACTAAAATTTTCTGGATACAAATGTGAATCTACCCACAGAAACAATGAGGACTGTCACTGAAAAATACCACCCATGCACAAGGAAACAAGGAATTGTTAACAGTGGATTTTCAAATTTAGATGGATAGCTTTTCCCTTTAAAAATATATGTATTACCTTTTTAAAATAAACTGAAGGAATTAAAAGAGCTCACCAGAAAGTACTTCTATAAATACAAACACTCAATAATGTGAAAAATAACCTCTTAACTTATTTACTTCATATACCTGTGTAGGGTACCCTTTCTGTCTGAGAATTTTAGAAGAAAGGCACCTAAAATATCAACTGAACCTTAGATTCTCCTTTAACTTATGAGGCTGTCTATCATGGAGTCTCAATAGGGAGCACTGCCTGTGTCTAGAGACTAAGGCCACCAGCCCCTGACATAGGTGAAATAGTGGTATGCCAGATTTGGACATTGAGTGAGTACTAAATTAAATTCATTATGTGAAAATTAAAATGCTCTGTGAAAGCAAGAATACCACTGCCTGTCATATTCACTACTGCAGTCTTAAAGCATAGAACAGTGCTTGGTACACACAGACACTCAATACATAGCCATATGAATTTAACCCATCTGCTAATTCCACATTACAGAAGTTCTGAGTCTATTCACATATTCTTTTTCCAGAGTATCCTTATTGTTCACTTAACATAGTGACTACCTGAACTAGCTGCATAAGACCTCACTACCTGTTCCTCTAACCTACTACCTAGCTTCCTCTTTGCCTCTAGGGAAAATTGTATTTAACCAAGGAATCAATCATTATATGGTTAATGGGATGATTTTCAAAATTCTGTTCATTTTTCAGAGAAAATAATTTTACTGCATTCATGAACCATTGGTAATCTTTATAGGTAAGGCAGAAGTTTAATAACTTCAAATACCAGCACTCTCTATATGGGTAGAGAGAAATACTATTCATTTCAGATCCAGTAGTATTAAATCCCATTCAAATCAGATCACAGAAGTTCATTGATGTAGTTGTAATTCCTAACATTAACTCGTTGAACAAAAACAAACATGGAGTTTTTGAAATGTACATTTAAAACATTCAGATAAACTCTGCCTTAAGTCACTGAATCACTGCCAGCAAAGAAACTTACCGCCTGTTACTTCACACATTGGTGTGATCGCAGAGTCATCTAAAGGCACACCTGTCAACTGTTCTGTTTCTACAGACATGGTGCCAGGCAACCGCAACACTAGTGCAAAGAGTCTCTGATCCCAACGAAAAGGTTCCTTGGTCAATTCACTTCCAGGCAAAGGAGAATTAAGAGGTAAATGGAGCTGAAAATAAGGGGGGAAAAAATAAGATTCCACAGGCTGTTTTTCCCAAAAGGCCATATTAATTACACATATATTAAAACTAAATATCATCAGTCTCCTATCACTCAAAAAACAAATGCTTATAAAGAAAAGATATGGCTAAAATAAGCACTTGAAAGGTGTTACGTCGATTTTCTTAAGCTTTTACTCTAAAGACCTCAACTGAAAAACATCTATCATTGTAATAGATAGTTTCCATTCAGCTAACCACCAGGTGCTGGACTGCTTCCAAATAAATCATTTCACTTAATCATTAAAACAAGCTTCTAATAAATATCTTATTATTCCTATTTTCTAGATTAAAAAATGTCTCAGAAAGAGTAAGTGATCTGGCCTCCTGGGACCAAGTCAGTACTTTTTCTAGTATACCACGGCAGCCACAAATGTTTCCAGTTAATAATTTTAATTAGGCTTATTTTTTTTTTTACAAAACATATATTCCCAAAGCATCTGCATAAAAGAAAATTTTGTCACTCTAATTACATATTAAGTGTATTAAAGATAATGATTCTTACCACATCTGAGTAAAGGTAGAAGGCTTTTATTTTTCCATGTGTTTTTTAACAACTATCTTTCCCCAATCCTAACAGACCTGCTAAATTAGGATCTTGGATTCTTAAGAATCTTAGAAGAGTTTGAAGTGATTCTAATGGGTAGCTCTGCACCAAGTAACAGAGGACCACGAGAATCCACACACAAATCTTAGCATAACTAAATGGGCATAACCAGAAAGAATGTGTATCAAGAAGTGATGCAACAGCAGATGCGGAACACTGAAAAGAGAAAAGGGGAAAAGGAAGTAAAGGTTGAACTAAACCTCACCAAGCCTTTTATTCTAGCTGCCAGTTTACGGGGACCGCTAGGGACACAGGATCAAGTTAAATACCACCAAAAGAAGCAACAAGTCAAATCCAGCCAGTGGGACTTTCTATAGGACAGATGATCTGCTTCTCCAATAAATCAATGGCATGAAAAAGCAAAGACTGGGGAGTGGGGAGGGTTGGTGGAACATTACAGAAGAAAAGACAAAGAAATCAAAAGCAAAGATTTTTTGAGAAAATATGGAATATACATTACTAGAATTATTAATATTTATGTGTGATAATGACATGGTGCCCGGGAAAACAAAAAACTTCATCACATACATAATTCTTAAAAAGAAAAATAAAGCTCAATATTACCATACTTGGGGATTTATTTAGAGTTTTCTCTAAAATACAGAAAATCCTTTAAAACATCACGTCCAAATTAATTGCCAAAGTTTATACTGCTTTGGTCACACAGCAAACGTAACTATTGCTTATGGCCTTTCTATTTCTCACCTCAAAGATTTCTGCACTTGATAAATTAGGGATTGAAGTCATTCTACACTGACTTAAGACTCAATTTTCTTCATGAGTTACCTTAAACCATTCAAAAAAAAAAAAAAAATCAGATCTATTCTCCGAAGAGAATTCCTAGTGACGCTGTGCTAAGCTGGCACCTCTCCGAAAACTTCATGCCAAGAGAATACGCTGCAAGATCCAAATCAGCCAAGGTTTTGTGACCGTGGCCAGGAGTCATGAGCCTTTCCTCTGGCACTGATCCTACTTAAGGCAGAAGTCAGAGGCAGTAGGACAGAATGTTGAAGAAATCTGGGCCAGGATGTTCTGTGAGGAAGGTTCTCTAACCTCAAAGGCTCTGTGACACTTGGAAAACAGCTGAGGAACTCCAAGCCCTTGCTAATATTACCACACCTTGCCAGAAATGAAAGAGGAAAACATTGTTTCCATCATCTCCTTTACTCCAGACCAGTCACCTCTGTACCTGGGAAGCACAACCACTGAGTGTTTGGTCATTTTCTAAGATCACAAAAACATCAAAGCACAAGTTACACTGGAGGAAGAGGGTTTTGTAAAATAGTTACTCTGGGATATAGTCAATACATGGAACTGTCTCAAGAATCCACAGGATAACAGCACTGCAAAGACTCAGATATAAGCAGTGCATAGGACAATGACAGTTCCCAAACTGTATGCACATACACACACAGTTAATCAGATAATTCTCTCTTGCTTCTCCACACTCACAGACAGGCACACGCGCACACGCGCGCACACACACACACACACACACACATCAAATAATTCAATGATAAGCATCTACAAGGGAGACAATATAAAACAAAATAACTGGCCTTTGTGGAATGCCAGATCTGGAAAATATTTCAAGTAAAATAAACAAAACAACCAAGAATGGTCACAAGCATATTTCATACATAGTTATATCACTTTTATAAAACTTGTCAAATTTTTATTTAGTTTTCTATTTATCATTTCCCCTTCCCCATATCACTACTACCTCCTCTCACCAACAGAGGAGGGGAAAAAAAATCCCCTATAGTTGAAATGTGCCAGTAATATTGGAAGGAGCAATGGTAGACAAACAGGGACAGGAAAAACACAAAGAACCTGAAAGAAAAATATTCTTAAGAAGGTTCAATTATTCCAAATCTAAAGTCTACAACTGAAATTCTAGCAGCATGTTAAAATCAGAAATGGAGGCCTTTCCGAATATATGGACTCAGAATCAAGGCAAACTGCACATAAATCAAGAAATAAATATAAAATTAACCATAAGAAAAATGTGTAAAAATACAAATGGGTAATTCTCAATAGTGAAAAATAGGAGAAAAAAAACACCTAAGGAAATCCATATGGCCAAGACAATACAAATTAAAAATATGAGGGAGGGCGTCTGGGTGGATCAGTCGTTAAGCATCTGCCTTCTGCTCAGGTCATGATCCCAGGGTCCTGGAATCAAGCCCCACATCCAGCTCCCTGCTTGGCAAGAAGCCTGCTTCTCCCTCTCCCACTCCCCCTGCTTGTGTTCCCTCTTTCGCTGTGTCTCTATCAAATAAGTAAATAAAATCTTTTTAAAAAATGTGAGGGATATATCATTTTGCACCAATCACATGAGCAAAATTTTAAGGGTTAACAAAAGTGATGAGAAGTCTGTGTGTGTGTGTGTGTGTGTATGTGTGTGTGTGTATCTCAATGGAAACTTTCCATCACTTATATATAATCATTTTAGAAAACAATTTGATAATATCTGATAAGCTGAAGATAAGCATACACTAGAATCCAGCAATGCCATCTCTAGTTATACATCTTAAAGAAACTCTCATATATGTTTATAGGAAACCAGGTAAAATACTATCTACAGCATTATTTGAAACAGGAACACAGTAAACAACCTCGAAGTCCAATAAGGGAATCAATAAACAAACTGTGGTCTGCTTATAAATCAGAGTTGAAATGAATAAACTCAACCTCTAAGATCCAACACGGATACATCTCAAAACAGTATTTTTTGAATATAACATACATAGAATTAATGCATCCATACATAAAAGAACATAAATCATGAATGTACAGCTGGGTGAACTTTCACAAGATGAATGTCCTTGTGTAATGAGCATTTTTATCAAGAAATAGAAACTTACTAATTTATGCCCCTCCAGTCATTCTCTCTCTCCAATTGATGTTTTTCCTGATTTTGAACTTTATATAAATGGAATTACAGAATATGGTCTCTTTGGCTTATGGCTTCTTCCATTTAATATTATGGGATTGGGTTTCATACTGTTCCATATTTAAGTGTAGATCATTCATTCCCATTGCCACATAGCATGTGAGTGTAAAAGACAGAGACAACAAAGGAATAGAGAGAACATGTACTGGAGTTTATCTATTTTTTGTTGATAAGCATCTGGGTTGTTTCTAGTTTCTAGTATGAACAGTACAACTATGAAATTACAGCATGTCTTTTTATGAAAAACCTAGATACGCGCTTCTGTTGGTATACACCAAGGGGCAAAAATGATCATGTCAAGTGCCTGTTAAAAGTTTTCTGCCTACTTTTTTAAAAATTGAGTTAACTTTCTTATTGATTTGAAAAACTACTAACATTCTGGATGAGTCCCTTGTTAGATATACATACTGTAAATATCTTCTCCCATTTTGTGACCTCTTTTACTATTTTAGTGGTTATCTTTTGATAAACTGATAAACTAATACATTTTTTCTTCCATGGTTAGTACTTTCTGTGCCCTCAAAGGTCATGACAATTTCTTCTATATTCTTCTAAAAGTTCTACTATTTTACCACTTACATTTAAACCTGAAATTGAGTTTGTTCTATGAGCTAGAAGTGGAGGTAAATTTTTTCTCAAACGGACACCCAACTGACATACTATTAAAAAAAAATTCTTTCTCCACTGTTCTAGAATATCACCTTTTTTCTTATATTCGGGGACAACTACAAGTGTGAGTCTACTTGGGAATCAAAACATCAGATGAAAAGAAAGCAAGATGCAAAATAATACTCACATCTGTGTGCACTGTTAAACCATTATTTAATCTAGTTTTATACACGTATAACATGTACATGTAGCAGAAGTGAGAAAAATGAACTAAAAAGCTACATACCAAATTCATGATGGGGTGGGGTGGGGAAGAGGGAAGAAAGTAAACACTGAGTAGGGGAACAAAGGAAACTACAGCTTAACGATCTGCAGTGTTGTTTCATTTACTAAATTTTTAAAAATCTACAAAAAAAGAACAAAATTTGGCAAATATGTAGAAATTCTTATCATTTATCCTTATCTATCCAGAATATCTGAATATGTTAATATGAAGATAGGTGTCAAAAGCAGATAAAGTGTTCATTCAAGTAGTCAACTATTATGTTTTATACAAAATCAGACAAGAAAACTTCATACATGCCTCAACTTAAAGTAGATTAGATTATAATCACAAATCCAAAGGTCCCACATTTTTAAGGGCTTCAACAAAAAGTTCTCCTTGATCAGTTATTAAAGTATACTGCAAGAGGGCAAAATACTTCCTGAAAATTATGCATGCTTCTTTCAGTCATCATTTTTTATTCACCTACCAAATATTAAGCATCTTTTAGGTCCTGGATATTTAAAGATGCATAATAAAATGTGGTCCCACAACTCATAGAGTTCAGAGGAAAGGGATCATGTTCCTAAAGGTATATTTTTTAGAGGTGTGTTGGGAGGATAAGCTAACCAGAAAACTACAATACTGGTTAGGAAGATATTTATTGGCTTATTTCTGAACACTTGGCAGGAAAACAGTTTTATAAAACTTAATTGCAAGAAACTTTAGTGTAAGAGTATTTAAAGTTAAGTGTCTACATTGATGATGCTAAAAAAAATTGGTCATTAACACTTATAGAGTAGTTACTACTATATGGCAAACATTGTTCTAAACCATATATATATATATATATATATATATGGCTCATACATATATATAAAATATATATACATATATTAATTCATTATGTATTAACATTATATATACATCAATTCATTGAACCCACAAAAATAAGTAAGATAAGTACCATACAATTCCTATTTACAAATGATAAAAACGCCTCTGTTTTTGCACAAAGAATTCCAACAACTTTCTGGAAAGTACACAGTAAACAGTAAGGAGACAGAGTTCAAACCCAGCTGGTCTGGCCCTTGATTCTGTGCTCTTAACCACTTCATTATACTGCCTAACCACTAGTGAAACCATTACCTACATTTTTTTTTTTAAATCAAGTGTTGAGATAACCACATAAAAAAAACAATTTATTAAATTAAAAAAAGTTTAATTATGAAAAATAAGTACTTTTAGAAGCAAATTTTAAATCATCCCTTTAAAAATCTAGTGATTTTAAGCCACTAATTAGTATATTTTATAAATAATTTAGATTGTTTTATAAAACGTCCTAAACTTCCCCCACCCCAAGTTACTCCTTTATCCAATGTAAAGGTGCAGTATATATATTTCCTCCCTCCTGGGGTTCTCTCCCAATTCCCAAGTACATGAGTAATAACAATAATAAAAGTAAACAAGAATAATAGCTAGGATATTGAGCACTTACTATGGGCCAAGCAAAACTCTATGAGCTTTTTATATATTTAATAACAAACCAGTACAGGTACTATTATTATCCCCATTTTAGAGATAAGTTGTAATATAAGATTCCATGTCAGAAGATAGGTATTTGGAGGATACATACTCAAATAATTTCTGCTACATAATCAAGTTTAGACCACATAAGGACTGCAAATTTTAAGAATTGGCTAAATCATATGCAATTCAAGAAGAGTAATCTCCCCATAATTACTGGTCTTTATTAGGGTCTTCACAAGACTACTTGGCAAAACCTCAGTCTAATGGACTTATTAATAAGCAAAGAAAATTATTGTTCATAATAACAAAGTTTTATTTTTACTTGTATACAATTAAGTTTTCTATATTATTTAATTCTATTTTTTTTAAAGATTTTATTTATTTTAGAGAGATAAGTGCAAACGGGGAGGAGCAGAGGGAGAGAATCTCCAGCAGACTCCACACTGAGCACAAAGTCTGACTCGGGGCTCGATCCCACCACCCCACGATTCATGACCTAAGCTAAAACCAAGAGTTGGACGCTCAACAAACTGAGCCACCCAGGCGCCCCTCTATATTATTTTAAATGATTCATTTCATTGATACCACCATTCCAGACAACTTATGTAATTATCCTGGTAGTTGACAGAAAAGGAAATGTAACTCCAGCTTAAATTTAGGAAAACTGTCCTATTTTCCCTTCTTTCCTTTGGAGATCTTACTGACTTTTCACCTTTGAGTCTTTCCTGAACTTCTTTTTAAAAAGGAATAAAATTTATTTCTCCACAGGTATCAAAAGTAAAGGGCAGATTAGGTAGGTCCAATGATAGTCTATCATTAGGCCTGTTCAACCTTTGTTATAAAAGTGCAATTTCTCCATTCAACCTTTTTGTTTTTGATTATGGTTCAAATCCTAATTATTTGTGACTGTGCTTAGAACAGACTAAGGCTCAACTTAAATTTTAATTATCCTGTTAATTCTTTGAGCACCTACTAAAGCATGGCATTATGTTAAGATTTAATAAGGACTATACCAAGCCAAATAATATGAGATGTTTTAGCTAGCTCACTTTAAGAGAAACTATTATAAAACCTTAGATAACCAGAATTCTCACACATTAACTACTTATTTTTTAGACCTGCAGAATGTAAAAAATAAAAGTCAGCAAATAGTAAAAAAAGACAAAAGAAATTTATTTTTAAAACATCTTTAATTCAGAAACCAAGCAGATTTCTCCTCGTATACAACCACCTAACTGGCTCCTGGATGATGTCCACACCAGAGCAAACCATGAGAGTCAAGACTGACTGATCCCTACCAACACTTAGGGGGTTTCCCTTGCACTTAGATGTTCTGCCAACTGGTTCTATTACAGAAGTAATTCAAATAGTAAGTCCTTTAATAATCATACTTTCTACCTTATGTTTTAATGACCCATTCACCTAGCACCTATTTACCTATCCCACCAGTTTGAGAGAGGGCAAGGAGAAGGATCTTACTCTTTTCTGTGCCCCACTCCCCTCACAGTATTTGTCAAATCAAATAAATGAGGTCTTCCCCATTCCCACTGAAGAAGAAAAGTACAGGAGTAAGAGGGGTAGAGTGAGAGCTGCAGTCAGAACACAAGCACCTCTTAGTCCTGCCAGTAAGACCTGTGCTCCCCCCACCCCAAAACACACACAGATGTAGATGCAAACACACAAACACGGAATCTGTGGTACAATGTTTATGGTAGGTCACAAAACCAGGTAGTCCTATCTTCAAGAGCTGGGAGGATTACTCTCTTACTATGTATGTACTTGATCTCTATGCCCCTTGTATGTACTCACATAGAGGACACAAAAACATGAGCTGCAAAACCTGACACCTAGAGCAGGGGGTGGAGAAACAATCATTCCGTATGTTGAAGCCATAACAAGTGCTTGGCCTTGTATATGATAATTGCAATTTCACTCTGATCTATGTGTTGTTTTTATTAATGTTTGTCTTCTCAACTAGACCAATAGGGGTAGAGCTCCTGTTTGTTTTTACTCACCATTTGAGACTCAGAGCCTAGCACAGTGTCTGATTCACAGAAGAAACTCAATAAATATGGCTGAATGAATAAATGATGTATGGATAAATAAGGTGACTGGCTAAGTTGTGAAGGCCGCTAAGGAATCTAGTGAATGATGGAAAGCAATCAAACATTTTTAACAGCAGAATAACACTCAAGTGGTGTGCTTTAGAATCATTATTGCCATGATATGACAGGCTGAAAGTACTTGATGATATAACATGTGTGAGTACGGGAGTAAGTGATTATCTGGCAGATGAACCAGGGAAGGCTCACAGAAAAGCAGCATCTGAGTAAGTTAGGAAAATGAAAAGTTGACTAAGAATCTAGAACATTTTGCAGATTGGGCGATGGCATGTGCAGAGTGAAGATCATCATCAAAAATATAGGAGGCAAGAAATAAAAAAAATACTAGGATGAAAAACCAAATGAAAATTCAAAGCTGGGGCGTTTGGATGGCTCAGTGGGTTAAAGCCTCTGCCTTCGGCTCAGGTCATGATCCCAGCATCCTGGGATGGAGCCCCACATAGGGCTCTATGCTCTGCAGAGAGCCTGCTTCCCCATCTCTCTCTGCCTGCCTACTTGTGATCTATCTGTCAAATAAATAAATAAAATCATTAAAAAAAAATCAAAGCTGCTGGACAATAAAGTACAAAGGAGAAACTGACGATTTTAAGAAGGCCTTTAAGTATGGCAATGTGTTAAGGGCGCCTGGGTGGCTCACTCGGTTAAGCACTGGACTCTTTGTTTTGGCTCAGGTCATGATCTCAGGGTCATAAGAGAGACTGAGCCCCACTCTGGACTCTGCAATCAGCGGGGAGTCTGACTCTCCTCTCCTTTTCCCTCTGCCCCCTGCTCGTGTACTCTCTCACACAAATAAATAAATAAATATTAAAAAAAAAAAAAGAATGGGTAAGGTTTTAATATGCGGGAGATAGAGGAACAACATTCAGAGAAAGGGAATATATGAAGGAAAAAAACAGAAGTATTCAGTTAGTAGTATTCAGTTAGGCAGTTAGTAGCCTACTGGGTCAAGTTTAGAGAAAATAAAAAAGAATGACAAGGAATTTTTTTCTTCATCTACTAGTCATTCCCTAGTCTTTTCAGTCTACTAAAACAATTCCCACACAGTCACCCATGATTTTTTTTGGTCATTGTGATAAATGACAGTATGGAAAGTGTTCCAGGCCTAAGTCTTAACAGGCCTCACAACTTCATTATCACCCCCTTGGGAGCCAGCTTCCTTGTAAGGAAGACTGAACTTGACCACTGATTGATCAGACATCATATGGAGACAGAAGCCACAGGGACAAGCAGTGAAGTGCCCAGGCAACAATGAGTACCAAAGCCCCAGATTATAAAAAAGGCCATCTTCAATGTGCCAGCCCCAGGTTATAAAAAAAGGCCATCTTCAATGTTCCAGCCCCAGTTAAGCAGCCAGCTGAATGAGCTCAACCCACAGAATCTTGAGAAATAATATACTGGTTTCAAGCCTCTAAGATTTATGATGATATATTATACAGAAATAGATAATGGTGCCATTAAATCTAGTGGAGATTTTTCATAGTTAGCTTCCCAGCAGTATTCAAACTACTTACCACTCTTTAGACACTCCTCCTTTAGCTTTCACATTGGAATATTCTCATGTTTTTCCCTCCTCTTCTCTAGCTGTTCTGTCTTCTACCCTCAACACATAACCCAGACTCAACCTTCCATACCATTAACTGCTACAGATCCTCAAGGCTTAGTTTTAAGTCTTGGCCAATCTACATTTTAAACCCTCAATCCCTGCCCACAGCTTCATTTACTACTTATACTCAGATAATATTAAACATTTTTATATATCCAGCCTAGATCTTTCTTCTGAGCATTCTTCTGCCTACTTGACATTTCCCTTGAATGGCTCAAAGGTACCTTAAATTCAACCTTCAAAACCGAGTCATGATTTTCCTCCACCCAAAATGATACTCTTTCAACATTTCCTAGCTCAGTGAATGGTATCATAATCTCTCCAGCACTGCAAGAAGCCATCTCCCTCTTCTTTATTATACCCCAAATGTAATATAATGTATGTCACCAAATTTGGTTGATTTAACCTTATAAATATCTCTTAAAATGACTACTTCTCTACCATCACCAAGCTCCTCAGCCAATCCATTAGCAGATCTAATGCAACAATGCCTAACTGGTCTTCCAACATCCATTTGTCTTCCCTCCTCACCCAGTATCTCCAAATAAAACCTTTGGATGGTCTCCTATTGCTTTTATTTTAATAACAACATGACTTGGCATTGCTTTGAGTCCCTTTTGTGGTCAAGCCAACCTTCCTTTCCCATTTTATACAATGATTCCTTTTCTTTTATGCACTAAGTCACATGAGCTTGTTTCTAGTCTTGTTCTCAAAACATACTCTCTTTGGTGGGGGTGGGGGTGCCTGGATGGGCTTAGTGGATTAGATGTTTGCTTTCTGCTCAGGTCATGATCTCAGCGTCCTGGGATTGAGCCCCACCTCAGGCTCCCCACTCAGCAGGAAGCCTGCTTCTCTCTCTCCTCCTGTTTGTATACTTTCTCTGTGTCAAATAAATAAATCTTTAAAAAAAATACTTCCACTGGGAAGATTCTTTGCACAGTCTGATATGATCATATTTCCCACTTTCTGTGTTGTAAATCTTACTCATTTCTTCAGATCTTAGCTTTCTCCGAGCTCCCTGATTAGATCTAGTGTGCCCTTATTGTAAGCTCTTATAGCACATATTCCTCCTTCTGCAGGATATATGATAATTGCAATTTTACCTTGATCTATGTGACATTTTTATATATTTATTTTTTTAAGATTTTGTCTATTTGACAGAGAGAGAGAGATCACAAGTAGGCAGAGACGGAGACAGAGAGGAGGAAGCATGCTTCCCCCTGAGCAGAGAGCCCGATGCGGGGATCGATTCCAGGACCCTGAGATCATGACCTGAGCCAAAGGCAGAGGCTTAACCCACTGAGCCACACAGGCGCCCTATGTGACATTTTTATTAATGTTTGTCTTCTCAACTAGACCAATGGGGGTAGAGCTCCTGTTTGTTTTTACTCACCATTTGAGACTCAGAGCCTAGCACAGTGTCTGATTCACAGAAGAAACTCAATAAATATGGCTGAATGAATAAATGATGTATGGATAAATAAGGTGACTGGCTAAGTTGTGAAGGCCGCTAAGGAATCTAGTGAATGATGGAAAGCAATCAAACATTTTTAACAGCAGAATAACACTCAAGTGGTGTGCTTTAGAATCATTATTGCCATGATATGAGGCTGGAAAAAAAAAAAACAAGGCAAGTTAAGGAGTTAATGTAATAGTTTAAGAAAAGCAGCAGGGTGACTGATGGCAAAAGGAATAGGAATGAGAGGAAGAAACAGGTTAATGAAAGCAAAAAGCAAAGGACTAATACCAAAAACAATTATAGACAAAAAAATATAGAATATGCTATGTCCAAGGCCCTGACACTTTCTCTACCTCTACTATTAAAGTGATGATATAACATGCTCAAAATGGTAACAGAGTACTTTATATATGAAGCATAATTTGTGTAAAAGCTACAAAACTAAGTTTTAAATACACACACAACCAAAAATGAGTATTTTTCTCAAAAGATGTACAATAACATATAACTATACACAATTATTTTTTAAAATATCTCAAAAAATAAATAAATAATCTCAAAGTATAAAGAATCAACATTAAAACTATAATAAATGATAAAGTATTTGGTCAGAAGTTTAGTTTAAAGCATGTTGATAAAAAAAACTTTAGAAATAAATAGCAGGATGCCTGGGTGGCTCAGTTGGTTAAACATTATGTCATGATCTCAGGGTCCTGGGATCAAGTTCCACATTAGGCTCCTCACTCAGTAGGGAGCCTGCTTCTTCCTCTGCCTGCAGTTCCCCTGCTTATGCTCTCTTTCTGACAAATAAATAAATAAAAACAAAACAAAATAAAAACTAAAAAATGGTAAGAGCTTTCTGAGTCATTTTGAGAGCTATTATTTTCTAGGTAACTGACAACACGTAATACTTCAAATATGAAAACTTACCAAAAAACTTACCACAGCATGTTTTATATGTCCCTATCCTCTGAAAATAGACTGTACCTCCCCAAAATAATAAGATTTTCTTGGTAATTCCAAGAAGCAGAGAAAGACAAAGCTTAAAGACCTCTTGTTCATACCAAATATTTCCCCAAATCACAAAGCAAGTTAACAAGCTGACAATTCATTATTTGCTGAACTTTGTACTAGGGTTTCAATTAAACATCCTGCTTGAATCATCATTTAATCTTCCTACATACCTATTACTTACAACTTATGGTTCTAAAGCATATTATCAATTTAACATATTTCTTTGGTTCCCTAAAATTTAACATTAAATGTATAAAAAGTTCTCCAACAACAGCACACAATTCTCCATGCAGCTTCATAACCTTCTTTCTTTCCTACCACTGAGTTTGAGTTTGAGTATCATAGATTTTTAAGTGTCCTCCACACTGGGTCTAGAGGTTCTTCTGAATCCCTTTTGACCTTCAGAAGTTAAGAACATCAGAGTTATATTTTATAGCTTGTGCTTATGAACTTTACCTCACTAGCACCTTCAGTTTGAAAAGTGTTAATTTCAAGGTATATTAAAGACTAGCAGTGTTGCATTTGCATTTCCAATTAATTAACCTTAGAATATTTTTGTATTATTTTTATTTCAATTACAAATTACTAGATGATACAATGCTTCACTTCCAAAGGTTGACTTTGGCCAGATGTTTGATTCCTCAGTAACAATTTTTCATAATCACAGAGAGTTTTACTTCTCAGAAATTCGGCAATTTCTCAACTGCCTTTATTTGTACTGCCTTTGCTCAGTAGGTAATCTATTGTATGTATCATTAAAATTTCATTATTAATTCACTATACAGCAAAAAGTTCTTTAAAAATTTTCAAGCAAGAATTAGGAATCCAAATTTCTGTTAAACTTCTAGTTAAAAATGCACAGCAATTGGATGATCAGATGTAATGTATGAATCATGTTTAGATTCTGGTTCAAATAACTGTCGACATTTCTGAGACGATTAGGGAGACTGGAATAAAGATCAGATGTTAGACCATTATTTATTAGACCCCTGAAAAATTCTATGAAGCTATAACGATAAATTAAAAATAAAATTAACTTATTTAAAAATTAAATTTAGCGGCAGCTGGCTGGCCCAGTGGATAGAGCATGTGATTATTATTCTCAGGGTTGTTGAGTTCAAACCCCACATGGGGCAAAGAGTTTATTTTTAAAAAATTAAATTTAGGGGCACTTGGGTGGCTCTGTCATTTAGCGTCTGCCTTTGGCTCAAATCATGATCTGAGGGTCCTGGAACTGAGTCCCTGCATTGGGCTCCCTGCTCAGCAGGAAGCCTGCTTCTCCCTCTACCACTCCTTCTGCTTCTGTTCCCTCTCTCTTGCTATCTCTGTCAAACAAATAAATAAGAACCTTTAAAAATTTTTTTAATTTAAATTTAACAAAATGTTAAAATATATTAACATTTTATTAGTCTATAGAACACTGCTGATATAGACAGATAGATACAGATGTCCTTAGATGTCAAAGACACATACAGAAGTATTTAAGAGTGAAATGATACAGTGTTTGTAATTTGCTTTTAAAATATTCCCAGGGCACCTGGGTGGCTCAGTCAGTTAAGCATCCGAATCTTCCTTTCAGCTCAGGTCATGATCATCAGGGTTGTGAGATCAAGCACCATGTGCATGCAACTCTGTACTCCACGAAGGGTCTACTTGAGATTCTTTTCCCCTCTTTCTCCCTCCCCTTATGCTCCTTCCTCTGCTCACACATGTGGGGTCTCTTTCTCTCTCTGTAGGATAAATAAAATCTTTTAAAATAAATAAATATAATAAAATATTCCTGCTAAAAATGGCAGTAGGGGCAGAACAGATAAAAACAAGACCAACAAAATGTGTGTAACAGTTGAAGCTGGGTAAGGGTTCTTGAGGTTTATTAATTTATTTTCCCTGCTTCTGTATATATTTGAAAGTTCCACAATATGTTTTTAAAAACCGGATATATGTGAGTAGACACAATTAAAAATGCAAGTAATTAAAAGCCTTTGTGAAAAGAAAATGAGAATGGGAAGGAAATCTTGCCTTTATTACTAGCTTTTCTGTAAATGCAGTATTTAGCCAAATGTTCACATTAAACTGAAACATTTTAACTATATAAAATAGAATTTAAAAATCTCACCTGACATGAGGTGCTAGCAAAGCAAACAGTTCAGCCTGAGTGAGAGCTTAATGACTCATGCCCCTGCCTAAAATCTGCACTGACATAGACACTACCAGATACAAGTCCATCACAGGTTACCTCCCTGCTGAGCGCTAACACATTTCTCCTGATTTCAGAAAAGCTGAGGAGGGTAGAGAATGGGCAAAGTTTCTTAGAATCAAATAAACAGAATCATCATTTGGGGGGTAGGAGGAGGGTAAAGAAACCTTCACACAAAGAATTGATACATTTGTCTAAATTACTGCAGGTTTAGGAAAAAACAAGATTTAAACCCATCTCCTCCCATTTTGCTACATCCTGTTACTTATGTAGATTCCCATCTAATGTTTACACTGTGCCATATACAATCACCTTACTAAAATCTGTTTTTCTGCTTGACTTTATAGCAAATAATTCAGACTACTGTTTTCTGGGTTTCTATTGTTTGCTTTCTTACATCACAACTTTTGTATCAGCTTCCTCATCTATAGAATATGTAACAAGGATACACACACAACTATATATATGTGTGTGTATGTGTGTGAATACACACACAATGTTGGTCTACATCAAAAATTAATCAATGTAATTCACTATATCAATAAGATTAAAAAAGAAAAGTCATGATGATCTGAACATATGCATTAAAAACATCTGACATTTCACTAGCCATTCATGATTTAAAAAAAAAAAAAAAAGCCACAGCAAACTGGGAACAAAAGAGAATTTCCACAGTCCAATAAAAAGAGTATACAAAAAACCTACGGTTTACATCACACTTACATGGTTAAAGTTTTCACTCCCAATCCCATCCCCCAAGATTAGGAACAAGGCAAAGATGTCCATTCTCCCCATTTTTCCAAGCACATTAAGGCAAGAAAAGGAGGGGCGCCTGGGTGGCTCAGTCGTTAAGGATCTGCCTTTGGCTCAGATCATGATCCCAGGGTCCTGGGATCAAGCCCCAGATCGGGCTCCCTGCTTAACAGGGAGCCTGCTTCTCCCTTCCACTCCCCCTGCTTGTGTTCCCTCTCTTGCTGTCTCTCTCGGTCAAATAAATAAATAAAGCCTTAAAAAAAAAAAAAAGGCAAGAAAAGGAAATAAAAAGACAGATACTGAAAACGTATAAGTGAAACTCTCTACATTTACAAACATGATCCTGTATGCAAAAAATTCCCAAAAATCTACAAAAAGCTACTACAGGATAAGTGAGTTTAAGAAAATGGGAGATTATGAGGTCAAAATACAGAAATCAACTCTATTTCTATGTGCAAGCAAAAATCAGAAATTGAAAGTAAAAAGACAATTTATCATAGCATCAAAATACATGTGCAAAACATACAGTAAAAACTACAAACACCACTGAGAAAAGTTAGACTTAAAAAATCTGAGATTACCATCTCCATGGGATTAGAATAACTAATAATGTGAGGTGTTGACTTTTCCCAAATTATAGATTCAATGTAATTCCAATTAAAATTGCAGTAGGTGGGGTGCCTTGGCTAGCTCAGTCAGGAGAGCATTTGAATCTTGATCTTGGGGTCATAAATTCAAGCCCACAAGGGCTTAGAGCTTACTTAAACAAAATTGCAGCAGGCTCTCTTGCAAAAAATGATCAAGCTAATTCTAAATGTTATGGCTAAACAAACTCAAAACACCTAGGAGAGACAAAACAATTTTGGAGAAGAACAAGTTGGAAACTTAAACTAACTGACTTCAAGACATATACAATTAATAGGACTAGATATTGCTGTCTTGGCAAAAGACAGCCATAGAAATCAACAAAACAGAAAAGAAAGCCCAGAAATAGACAAGTGGCCAAATGACTTTCAACAAAGATGCCACAGCAATGCAATGGGGAAAGAATCATCTTTTTAACAATAGCACTGGTAAGATTAGTTAATGATGTGTCAAAAAATGGATATCAATGCTTTCCTCCCATGAGACATAAAAATTCTAATGAATCATGATCCTAAGAGAGCTCATACTATATAAAACTCCTTGAGGAAAATATAGGAGAAAAATCTTAGTAACATTAGGCTAGGAAAAAGTTCTGAAATAGGATACAGAAAGCACAAACCATAAAAGAAAAAAATTAATTTAAAGCATTTGCTCTTCAAAAGACACTGTAAAGAAGGAAAAGGCAAATCACAGACTGAGAAGAAAATATTTGAAAAACACATATCCGATAAAGGACTTGTAGCTAGAATATGTAAAAGATTCTTAAAACCCAGTAATAACAAGACAATCCAATAAAAAATGGGCAACAGATAAGAACACTCACTTCACCAAAGAAGACATACAGATGGCATATAAATACATGAAAAGATGTTCAACACCATTAGTCATTAGGAATGCAAACTAAAACCAAAAGATACCACCACACACCCACTATGTTGTCTAAAATTTAAAAGACTGAAAAAATTCAAGTGTTGGAAGGATTTAGAGCAACTAGAGCTCTCACATATACCTGGTGGGAATGCAAAACTAGTAGAGCCACCCTAGTGAACAGTTTGGCAGTTTCTTATGAAGTTAGATGCACACTTACCATATCATCTACCAATTGCGCTCCTATGCATATGCTGCCCAAGAGAAATGAAAACTTATGTCCACAAAAGGACCTGTCTGCCAATGTACACAGTGACTTTATTCATAATGGTTTAAAAAAAAAAAAAAAAAAAAGGAGGGGCTCCTGGGTGGCTCAGTTGTTAAGCCTCTGCCTTCAGCTCAGGTCATGATCTCCCTGGGATCAAGCCCTGCATCAGGCTCTCTGCTCAGCAGGAAGCCTGCTTCACCCTCTCTCTCTCTGCCTGCCTCTCTGTCTACCTCTCTGTCTACTTGTGATTTCTGTCTGTCAAATAAATAAAATCTTTTAAAATAAATAAAACTTACTGGTTTTAAAGAAATTAGGTCAACTGGTAATTCCTAAGCTATAGCAGAACTAGGGATAAGGTAACACTTAGGAAGTAACTTCAGAAAAATAATATATGTATATAATCAAATGCTAAATTTTTTATTTTATAAATGCTATAAAAATTCATTCATAGTATGCATATCAACTGAGCGACTATTCTCTGCCAGGCACTGGGGTTACAGTGTTAAGCAAAAGAACACAGGATAGGGGCGCCTGGGTGGCTCAGTGGGTTAAAGCCTCTGCCTTCAGCTCAGGTCATGATCCCAGGGTCCTGGGATCGAGCCCCACATCAGGCTCTCTGCTCAGCGGGGAGCCTGCTTCTCTCCTCTCTCTCTGCCTGCCTCTCTGCCTGCTTGTGATCTCTGACTGTGAAATAAATAAATAAAATCTTGAAAAAAAAAAAAAAGAACACAGGATAGTCTTTACCCTTGAGGGGCAGGAAAGCTGGTTGACATTAACCAGATAGGTATACAGATTACTATGCAATAGACCTTATGCTAAATGCTATGGAGGAAAAGGGCTTTTCTTCTTTTCTTTCTTTTTTTAAAGGTCAAAACAAAATCCTATGCTCCAGTTTTAACCAATGGAGATCACACTCCCTGGCTAGTCTCTGGTTGTCCTGATACCTCCACAAAAACTTGTATACCACTAAAATCCTATCTTTCCTGAAAGCATCATTGTTGCATCATGAGCAAGTCTTCTCTGATCCCTACAAGAATTACAATTTTCTCCTTTATGTAATGTGATAGAGAATAATAAAAACAGCAAAATCTCTTAAGCCTTTATTATCTCACTTAGTCATTACAACAACCATGAGATATAGCTATTACTATCCCCATTTTAGAGTTGAGGAAACTAAGGCTTCAAACAAGAAAGAATTAGGTTACACTTCTAATTAGCTGCAAAGCCAGGAATCAAACTTGGGTCTTTATAACATAATCACATTCTTTTTTTTTTTTTAAAGATTTAATTTATTTATTTGACAGACAGAGATCACAAGTAGGCAGAGAGACAGGAGGAAGCAGGCTCCCCGCTGAGCAGAGCCCGATGTGGGGCTCGATCCCAGGACCCCGAGATCACGACCTGAGCCGAAGGCAGAGGCTTTAACCCACTGAGCCACCCAGGCACCCCCACATAATCACAATCTTTAACAAATACCTACCTTAAATTTTAATCGGAAATACTAGTGTGAATTCAGGACACACTTTCTTTTGGGAAAAAAAAAATGTATTTCCTAACTGTCCACTGAAAAGACCTCAAAGCAATGACAAACTCAACAGCCCACTTTGAAAACCCAAGTTATGATCTCCATATACATATATCATTTCCTAATACACAGAACTTGATATGATGCCAGGTCTGGGGCAGAAATGCACAAGATAAATTTACAACAAGCAGTCAGTCATATTAGAAAGTAGTTTCCAAAGCTTTTAAAATAAAATTAATTTTTTTACATTTTATTTCAGAAACTGCTCATTGCTTCTTAAAATCTAATCTCTCTTCTCGCTAACCAAAAGCCCCAAATTTTAGCTAGACACATGGCCACCCAAGCAGACATTGCATTTCCCCCTCTGCCTCACAGTAAGTGTGGTCAAATTCTGGTTGATGGACTCCCACTGGAGCTGCCATATTAGGTCATGCCCTCCACATTCTTTACTCTTACCCACTGACTGAAATTCAGTTATAGTGTTGAACTAGGTAGAGTGTATTGTAAAACCAGTATCAACCATTCAAATAAAGGCAGACAAAGCAACAAAGTAGAAGAAGCTGGGGCGCAAGCAACAGTTCAGAGCAGAGCCACCCTACCTCCAGACCACTAACCAATTCAGTCTCTGATGTGAGAGAAAAACCTTTCCATCTTTTTAAGCCACTATTACTTTTGTCCAATTACAGCAGCAGAATCAATACCCTAAAAAATAAAACTTGCCAGAAGATTTTCAGAATCCTTGGAAGTTCAGCTAGATGCTCGTCAATTTGTTTTGCTCTGTTGCATTAAATATGCATTCAAAGAGGCACTATATGTGCACTAAAGGAAGGGAAGCACACATTCTAAATCAAACTAATTCTAAACGCCTTTCTGATTTAAGAAATAGAAAGATGGCACCTCCAGAATCAAGTTCCAATTACTCAATTTGCTTAGATAATGTAGATGGGACAAAAGCTTCAAATAAAATGTTAACATTGTTGGTGAAACTGAGTATTTCTTAAATCTCCTTTCTCAAATGTAACAGAAGCTCTTCCTCAGAACAAACAACAACAACAAGCCCTCATAACTAGGATCAAGCCCTTAGATTCATTTTGGTTTCCTCCTTCTTGGTAAATATAAGAACAGTCCTCAGTCCTAAGACTCAAGGTTTAGTCCTTCAACTTCCTTTCTCTCCCTAAGGTTTTATCCTTCAACAATCACAATCCTCAGTTATTTTCCCGATTATTTCCCAGAACAGTTTAAAATCCCAAAATACTGAAACTGAAATTATCTAGTTGAAAAAAAAAGTATGAAAGAAAGCTACCTATCCTAGCACTTGCTAGGATAAAGAACCAATGCAGTCTGTTACAGCATCTTTAGATTTCTTTCTGATATGAGAGTTTTGTCAAAAAGGAAAAGTTTACTAAATGCCACTAAATTGGTCATTTTAAGATGATTAATTTTTATGTTATGTGAATTTCACCTCAATAAAGCAATATACAAACCTTAGCAAAAGCCAAGCCCTTTACCAATCCAGTAAAGAAAAACTCCAAGAAAGAAAAAAGACAAAGATGGAAGTGGGACAGAGAGATAAATGATTAAGAATGACAATAATGATGGTAAGAGTAACAGATACATTCAGAAGTCAGAATAGAGACACAGATGGGGAAAAAAATTGCTGAAGAAGTAACTTAAAGGGTGGGAGTGTCCAAACTGAAGGGCCTGCCAGAGGCCACCACAACATCTAGAGGAAGTGAGAAAAGTTAACAAGTAAAAGAATGAGTATCAACCAGGATAAGAGTGATAAGAATTAAGCCCTAAAAATACAGAGAAGAAAATATAACTAAATGCCTAAAAGCTTTACAGGAAGTAGTCTTAACAAATACTGAGTAGGTTCTAGGAAGAGCAAGGTGGGAGGAGATAGGAAGCATCCCAGAATTATGCAACAGGTGCCAGTAAATAAGAGTGTGGATGGACTCAATGAAGAACAGGGACACTCTGCTCTTGGTGAAGCACTCAGTTGCAATGTAAATGAAATAAACCATGGGAAAAGGGCCTTTTATGCCTAGTAAGGGGAGTATAGATATCCCAAAGTAGGACATAAAGGCAAAAGGGAGAATGCCTAAGTAGCATCAAAACTCAGTGAGAAAGATAAAGGCAGGTGGGAATAAGCAAAATGGGAGAAGTATAAAACAGTATAAAACAAAGAAGTCATGGCGATGTCATGGACAGCACGGTGACTGCTGTTAATACTATATTGCATATCTGAAAGTTGCTAAGAGAAAAGATCTTAAAAGTTCTCACCACAGGAAGAGAAGTTTTCTATATAGTGATCAACGTTAACTAGACTTCATTGCAGGCATCATTTCATAATATATACAAAATATCAAATCATTATGTTGTACATCCCAAACTAGTATGTTATATGTCAATTATATCTCAATAAAATATATACATGCCCCCCCAGGCAGTGCTCTAACAGTTTATACTATGATATCATTTGCATGCCTAACAATTACTGAGGACCCTAAAGAGCTTTTGTTTGAGGGTTTTGTCTATCTACTGATACTTACCATGTCAAAAATTAAAAGAAAGTTAAAAGATAATGGCTAACAAAACAAATTTTAGAAATCTGTTTACAGATGGAAATCTGTATTTACTGATGGATGAAACTGTGGGAATAAATGAAATTGCCTAAAAGGAGCGTAGCAAATATAAAGGCAAAATAAAATAAAATCTAAGATTAAAGCAGGTTAAAGAAAGATCAAGGATTAAATGAAACCAAAAGCCAAATGAAAACCAGGAGATGGGGCTCCTGGGTGGCTCAGTGGGTTAAAGCCTCTGCCTTCAGCTCAGGTCATGATCCCAGGGTCCTGGGATTAAGCCCCACATCGGGCTCTCTGCTCAACAGGGAGCCTGCTTCCCCTTCTATCTCTGCCTACTTGTCATCTCTGTCAAATAAATAAATAAAATCTTAAAAAAAAAAAAAACAGGAGAGTGTAAGCCCAGAAGCCAATTTTAAAAAAATGTTCAATAATGTTGGCAAAGGCTCACAGAAGAGAAAAATTAAAAACCAATGACTGAATCTAATGATTCAGTCATTAGTGACCTTATTAAGAATGGCACAATCAGAAGCTAGACTGTAATAGATTAAGGAACAAAAAAAGAGGTAGGGAAGTCAAGGAGAATCAGAAATAATTCCTAAATTTGCCAAGAAAGGGATAAGGAAATTGAAGAAAGTCAGTAGAGAAGGAAATAAGGTATGTGAGGGTAAAGATATGAGTTTCTCCATTTCATTTTTTTTTTTTTTTTGGAATGGCTGAACCAGGGAGGCAGAGTTACACAACCACCACCGCTAATTTCAGAACATTTCCATCACCCAAAAGAGAAACCCCATTCACATTAGCATCAACTCTTACCCTCAAGCCCTAGCAACCACTTTATTTTTCTGTTTCCATGGATTTGCCTATTCTGAGGATTTCCTATGAAGGGAATCATGCAGTGACTGGCCTTTTGTATCTGGCTTATTTCACTTAGCGTGTTTTTCAAGCTTCGGCCATGTTGTAGTATCAGAATTTCATTCCCTTTTAAGCTAAGTAACATTCTAGTGCATGATATGCCACATTTTCTTCATCCATTCACCAGTTTCTATTTTTAGTTATTATAAATAATGCTGATAAAGACATTTTATATGGATATATTATAATTTCTGTTGGGTATATATCAAGAAGTAGAATTTGGGTGTCATTGGATAATCTTGTGTTCAACTTCTTGAGGAACTGCCAAACTATTTCCATAGTTGCTGCATCACTTTACATTACCACTGGTAATGTATGAGGGTTCTAGTTTCCCTGCATTCTCACCAACATTTGTTATTAACCATCTTTTTTATTATAACCATTACAATAGGTATAAAGTGGTATCCCATTATGGTTTTGATTTGTATTTTCCCAAAGACTCATGATGGTAAACATCTTTTCATGTGCTTACAGGTCATTTGCATGTCTTTAGAGAAATATTTCAAATCTACTGCGTATATTTTAATTGGGCTGTCTTTTTATTCTTGTGTTTTAACAGTTCTTTTTATAATCTGGGTACTAGGCCCTTATGAGATATATGATTTACAAATATTTTCTCCTATTCTGTTACAATCTTTTCTTGATATCACAAATGGTATCTTGAATAACAAATGTTTTTAATTTTGATGAAGTCAAATTTTTCTAATTTTTCTTTGGATGTGCTTCTACTGTCACATCTAAGAAACCACTGCCTAATCCAAAGCCATGAGGATTTAGTCAGTATGT
>RCUC01137416.1:0-12488 GCA_003697995.1 Taxidea taxus jeffersonii | reverse complement strand
CCGGAAAGGCAGGTAGGTAGGGGGAATGGAGCTTTCTAACAGTGGGGCAGCGGGTGGAGGCAGGGCCCATCCCAAATCTCACCTCTTCTCTGGTGGGGTTCCCGGGGGCCTTGGGGCCTTGAGCCCCTCCTGGCCCCCTGCCACAGCGGCTGGTTCTGACCCTTGGCCCCGGGAGGCCCTGGCTGGGGGTGCGGGGGCACTCACAGGGCCTGGGCTGATATCCTCCGTGCTAGAAGGGCGGGCAGCTGGGGAGGAAGGAAAGGAGGGGTGCTGAGGCCTGCGCCCTGAGACTAGAGGTCCCTTCCCTCCCCAGCCCCAACCCCCAGCCTGGGCCTCACCTGCCTGCTGGGGCTGTACCCGGCCCCCCTCCTCCTCCTCACAAACTGTCTTCAGCTCCCGAGGTGGGTCTGGGGGGAGAACGGGGCGGGGGGGGGGCAGGTCAGCCCAGGGGAGGGCCCTTCAGGTCTGACCCCTTTCCCCCCAACCAGAGTCTTGGGCCTACCTGGGAAACGCCCCAGCCTCAGGGCACTGCCCCGGCCTGCGAGAAGAGACAGGCCCTCGGATGCAGAGAAAGAGAGAGAGAACCGCAGGGACAGACAGAAACAAAGCCTTAACGAGCCAAGGGAAGGGTGAGCTGAGCACGAGGGGGGGTGGGTGGCAAGGGCTGGGGAACGGGGCCGGCATCTCCCCGCCACGCTTTCGGCCCAGCCAGCTCAGGACAGGTGCCAAGCTGGGCAGGCACCCCGTCGGGGCTGAGAGGGCCTGGGGGACTCAGCTAATGAGCTGGGCTGCCATGGGACTAGGAGCCAAGTTTGGACAGTCAGAGCTGCTGGGCAGGTTGGGACTGCCTGGGCAGGAGCGAGCCCCCCGACTGGGCATGCGCCCACGGCCCGGCTTACCCCCACCCTCCCTCGGTATTGGTGATCTCATCCACGGCAGGCTATGAGCCCACCTGGCTGGGGGGCATGAGCCCGTGCTTCAGGGGCCCCTGGACCATTAGCTTCCTCCTCATCGCTCTCAGCAAAGTCGTCCAGGTTGCCCACATCGCTTGGCTTCACGCTCATGAGGCTGGCAAGACTCTGCATGTCATCGTCCCTGGTGGGAGGCGGGGGTCAGAGGTCAGGGGCAAGGGCTGGGTCGGAGGTGCAGACCGAGGCCAAGGGCAGAGGGTGGGCACTCACGTGGCGCGGCCCTCCCGCAGCAGAACCCCGGAGAGGGTGAGGCTCAGCTCGGCATACACCACCTTCACCGACTTGGGCTTTAGCCGCAGCCGCAGGGGGACCGGGGCCGGCACGGGCCCTGCGTGGTGGGCCAGGTCCACCTCGGCTGTGGCCAGCACCTTCCGCTGCCCCTTAGACTCCTGCGGGCCAGGGAGAGGGGCCGGGGGAAGGGCCATCAGTGCTGCCCCAGAGCCCCAAGAGCCCGGGCCCCAGCCTGCCGGGCTACTCACATTCTCAATAACAAATGTCCACTCTTTGGCCTCGTACTGGTCCACGTGAGGGTCCTGGGGAAAGGGGGCACCACTGAGTACAGGGGCTCTGGGGTGAGGGCAGCGTGGCGAGAAGGGCCAGCTGTCTCTCATACTGCTGGTGGCCCTATGTGTACATGCTACCTCCTCCAAGGAGACCTCCTGGGCCACCCCCCACCCCCATCTCGGTTCTCGGTCTCACCCCTCTGTGCTCTCCTACTTGGATAGATAACCCACTGGGGATCCCCCGTGTTGCCCCCCACCCCATTCCCACCTGTGCCGAAGGGCTAGGGACTCACCCTGTAGAGGGTCACAGAGATGTCCACATTCTCCGGCACCATCCACACCACGGTGCCCCGGTACGGGTTCTGGATGCCTGGCTGCCAGCTGTGGGCCTGCAAGGTGTGGTCTGAGGCCTCCCTGACTCACAGCTCTCCCCTCGCCCCCTGCCCTTAGCCCCAAACTCGACCTCATCTTTCTCTCCCTTATATGGGTGCAGATCCAAACCTATACCTGACTCCATTCCCCCATCAGGCCTCACTCACCCACTGTCCCCACACCTGGCTGGCCTCACCCCCAAGCTGGATCCCCCAGCTGGCGACCTCCCCCACCTTGGAGCAGGCTCGTCGGTTCCGTCGGGTCCACACCACCAGCAGCTTATCGGGTTGCCTGGGGGTGGGGAGAAGGGGATTCTACTCAGTTAGGCCCACCTGGCCTGCCTCTCCCTCTCCTCCAGGGTCTTCCTTCTGCCCACATCCCCCTCCCCCAGGAGATGGCCCAGGCAGCTGGTTATCGGGAGCCACCAGGAGCAGGGTGAGGCTGCTCAGGCAGGGCGGGGCCCAGGGCAGAAGGGCAAAGGCCCCATGTGGGTCTGCAGGGATCGTGGAAACAGACAGCAAGAGAGACAGTGACGTTCAGAGAGACAGGCACACGCAGAGACAGAAAGACCCACATAAACCCAGCAAGGACCTTGCAAGAGACACAGACTTAGAGGCACCGAGAGGGACAGACTCAGAGTTAAACAGACCTGTTCACTCACAAATATTTGGGGAGTGCACCCTGTAAACCTAGCCCGGTTTAGGGGCAGAGCAGAGCAAAGGGGAAGCAAGACCCTTCCGGGGCTGGGGACGACAGAGGTTGGGGAAGAGCGCCAGTCAAGAAGGAAAATAAATTAACAGGCTGACTTCAAGGAGACGGGAGAGAGCCACTGGGATCTCCTTGAGGTTGGGGTGTCTGAGCAGAGGCTCAGAGGGGAGGGACAGGCTGTGCACGGGTCTGGAGAAGGAGGGCTCAAGGAAGAAGGAATGGCAAGCACAAAGGTCTGAGGTTGGGGGAAGGCTTGGGGTCAGAGTGAGGGGTACAGAGTGGGAGGTGGCCAGAGAGAAAGAGGATCAGCTTGCCCTTTGATACCCACCCACAGCCCGGGGGCCCTGAGAATCAGCCATGCTCCCCAACTCTCAAACCCTGAGCTCTGGACTCTAGCTTTGCAGGGCCCCTGACTCCCACAAGGGGCATCAAGGAAGTCTTCCAGAGGATGACCACCAGGCTGAACTGCATAGGCCAGGGCAGACTCAGGAGAGGCAGAGATGAGAAGAGACAGATAACACAAGAGCAATGAGTTGCTTGTGCTGGGCCAAGCCTCACAGAACTGACACATGGCTGGGCCTGGGAGGGAGAAGGTTCTCTCAGGTTAGAGGGTCCAGCTGTAACCCAGGAGGGTGGGGGTGGTTGAGGGGACCATGAGGCCGAGGACAGGACAAGGGGCCTTCTTGCCTGTGCCCAGCCCCATGCCAGGACACTTAGGTCTGCCTACCTCACTGCCCCTCTTTGGGCTGAGGCTAGACAAATGGCTCCTTGGTTAGCCCCTGAGGATGCTGAGGCCCAGAGAGGCTGGGAGCCAGGCAAAGTCACAAAGTAGAGCCCAGAGCCCTCCAGCCTGCAGCCAAGCTCCCCATCCCAACCCCAGACTGCAGGCGATGGCTGAGCAAGGGTAGCCATGGGGCCTTCCCAGAAAGGGGAAGCAGACAGGGGGTGCCTAGAGAGGGCGGGGCCTGGCTAGGCGGCCTGACTCAGGCTGGGCACACCCTCCTGGGGAGTCAAGACCTGGGCAGGGGCAGCTTCCTAGCCTGGGCTCCTGTGACTCAGATGCACTGCCACTGCCCGAACCCCAGGCCTGGTCTCTGGGACCATGCCCAGCGTCCCCCCCTGGCCTCACCCAGGATCCTGGGGCAGAAACCAGAAGCCAGAGGCCGGGGTTCAAGTCCTAGCCCTGTGCTGTGTTACCTTAGCCAGGCCCTGGTCTTTTCTGGGCCTCGACAAGGCAGTGAGCCAGCCCTCTGGCTGGCCCAGTCAAAACCAGGGATATGACTGCTGCCCCAGGGACCCTAGCCTCCTGCTCACTCCCCTCCCTTTGGACCCCATAATCCCTTCCTGCCCCAGCAGCTCTTCCTCTTGGGAGCCTAAATTTAGCCGGGCCTGGCGGGTGAGGCCCCCACAGCTGTGCCTTAATCCAGCCAAGGGAAGCCGACACCAGTGAACACCAGTGAACACGTATATTTAGGGTGTGACGCAGGGGTCCCGGCAGCTGCGGGTGGGGACACGTGAACAAGATGCCCCCCGCGGCCCTTAGGCGGTCCAGCTAGGTCCTGTACTCTCTCATCTATCCTCCCCAACCCGCAGCCGAACCCTCTGAAGCCCTCTCCTCCCAGACTCAGAGTCTTCTAGGCCCTCAGGCTCCTTTAAGCCTCGGGGGCCTCCCTCCTTATCCCTCCCAATGCTCAGTTTCCCCTTTTAAGGACATTGTGGAGACACATCCAGCCTCCCAGCACCCGCTCTGGCTGAAGTGTGCAAGTGTGCGTGTGGGTTCCTCTGGCTCAACAAGCGGGCAGAGGAGGAGGGGGCAACACCCTTGCTCTGCGCTGCGCTTCGGTCCATGGAGGTTTCTGCCACAACCAGGCAACCCACAGACCTCAGAATTTGCTCCCTTTTCTGATGTTACCCCAACTACCCCTCTGGTCACAAAAACATGAGGCCTCCCTTCCCCCAGCGCTGAGCGCCACTAAGGAAGGTGTGGGCACAGATTCTCAGGCCTGCAAGTTCTGATCTCCACTCCCCAAAAGCGACCCACACCCCCAACTCCAGGGGTCCCACAAGCTGCAAAGGCATTTTTGAGTCTCTGTGTCTGGGACACTAGGGCCCAAGGTGGGGACAAGGGGCCACCGGGCCGGGGTCAGGGTTCTCTCGGGCTCCAACGGCGCCGTGGGGTCCCAGCCAGGCTGCGGAGGCCCCCAGGCCTCCCTGCCACTCACCATTTCTTGGTGCACTCCACCACCAGCTCGTGGTAACAGGCCACAAACTGGAACTTGGCGGCCCGCTTGCCCACGCGCTGCAGGCGCTTCCACACCGAGGTCATGGCCCCCGCCGCCCCCGTCGCCCGCTCCTCAGACTCGGGGCTCCCGCTGGCCCACGACCGCTGGCCGGGCCTGGGTCCCCATGGCCCCCCGGGCTGCTATCCGCGCCGCCCGCCCCGTCCGTCGGAGATGTCCGAGGCTCGGACCCGGAGCCGATCACCCCGCTGCCGCCGCTGGGGTCCGCCGGGTGGTTCGGCTGAGCCGGCCGGGTCGTCCGGGGCTCGTCGGGTCGCGGGAGCGCTGAGCGGCGAGCGCGCCGTTTCCTGGAGCCGCACCCCCGTCGGAAGGCGGGCGGGGCTCCGGCGGGGGGCGGGGGCCGGGGCGGGAGGGGGGGCGGGGCGGCCCGGCTTCCGGGGCCTCGCGCGGCTGCTGCTGTCCGGGCGGGAGCGGGGCGGGGGGTACCTGGGGGGCGTACCAAGCGGGCCGCCGGGGCAGCACAGCCCGCGGAGAGCGCGCGGAGGCGGTGTGGACTCGTGGGCCCGAGAGAGAGCTACCAGCAACTTGGTGCCGCCCTCACGAGCACTGCCCGGGCCGACACCCTTCCTGCCCGCAGCCCTGGGAGGTACGTACTGATGATGGCCCCATTTCACAGGTGGGGGAAACAGAGCCCCAGAAAGAACAGACATGCTCAGGGCCACGCTACGAATCTGGGCCAGAGCCAACTGTCAATACTGGGGTGGCAGACTCCTGCTGTCACCCAGGTCTTAGGAGCAGTCAGGGGTCAACCTGAGTGACCCTACCTTTGGGTAGCACGCATTGGCCAGTCACGGAACCTGACTCCTTGGCTGTCATGTGGGAAGGCAGTCCCAACACCCCACAAGCAGCTGATTTCCAACAAGTGTGTGACCTTGGACAAAGTACTAACATTCTGAGCCTCAGTTTCTACCTCTGTTAAATAGGGATAATTATAGTTCTGACTCTTACACAGTCACTGAGAATATGAAATCTTGGGAAGCATTCCCTACGTAGACTGGCTGATTTTCTGAGGTCTCATTAAACGGAATCCGTTATTGCAGGCTGGAGGGAGAGAGAGAGTGACTGTGTGTGTGTGTAAGCAGGAGCCTGGGCTACACACACGTTTACTCTCCCTCCCCTAAGAAGCCTGCCCCAGGCATTAGCCGGCTTGTTCACACCTAGATCAGAGTCCTTATCACCTACCTGCGGGCCCAGCATGCTAATGAGCACCTGCAGGTGTCAGGGCCAGAGTTAGGGAACTGCCCTGGGGGAGCTCATCAGCTTTTCCTCCCTGCCAGCACCAGGCAAGGTTTGTGAATGGACGGCAACCCGGTGCTTAATAAATACTTGGTTTGAACAGGCTCTCTGATCTGGCAAGAGTGTCCACTGTTGTCTCCAGAGAGGCAAGTGACTGTGCGCAGGGTGTGGGGGTGAGCGGCCTGGAAGCCCAAGTGTGTAACCACGAGGTCCTCTCCTCTTCGTCTCAGGGAGTCGTAGGGGTTTTATGTGTGCCTGGAGGTCTGAACACCCACCATCCCCAAGTGCGCAGGCTTCTTCCCGCGAGCCTGACACGTGGGTTGTCTCCCAGGCCCAGCCGTGTGGTCCTCTGTAAGAGGAAGCCCCTCACACACAGGCCTAAAGTCTCCAAGTGCCGTTGGGGAGCCAGGCGGCCTGTACAAGAGTTAAGTGCAGAATGGGAGCGTCTGGAACCCAAACACTCCTCACCAGCGCTGGATCTCCTACCCCGGAGCGCAGGGCCCTGGCCCTTTCTCCCCTCCCCCTCGCCCAGGGCTTATGTGGCCTCTGGGGAGGTGTGGGCCATCGTCACTTCACCCCCTTCTGCCTCTGCAGCTGTTTCCTCCCACCCAAAGAGCACTCACTAGCTCCCGGGCGCGTCCTGGAGGCGCCTTCCCCTCTCCCTCCGAGGGGCCCCTAGGCCCGCAGGCTCAGGCCCACCCATTTCCTGTGCCGCCCCAGCTCCGCCCCCACTTGGGGTGGAAAGTTTCTCTCAAGATAGGCGGCTCCTTCTCCTTCCTTCCCGGCGGGCCCGGAAGGACCAAGGCGAGTTGGCGAGGCGGGGAGGGTTGGGCTCCCAGATCTCCGGCCAGAGGGGAAGTTACTCGCCCGCCGTCGCAGACCGCGGTGCTAGCTCGGCCAGCTCCGCATGTTCCCCAGCCCCGTCGGTGGAGGGAGGATTCGCACTCCTTCGCAGGCAAGCCTTTCTTCCACTCGGGCGGGGCGGGGGGGGGGGGGGGGGGTCTTCGGCGCCACCTGCCGGCGGTGCGCGGGACTGCGCTTTCCAGAAACTCCGCTATCTCCCCGCCCCAGAGCCAGGCATTCAGAACACAAGAACGCTGAGAGAGTATTTATTTACCTACGTGCCCAAGAGTCTGGCCCCTAAACTTAAATATCCAGCACGGAGCCTTGGCCCTCCCGGCCGTGGGCGGGTGCAAGAATGGGGATGCCCTGGTCTAGAGCAGTGGAACCCAGGGACCAAAGGTGGGATGCCCCTGAGCCAGCAGCTGCCAATAGCAGCAAAAGGTGAAAAGGAGATGGGAACCAGGCACTCATCCCAATCCCAGAGACGTCAGATGCTTTGGGCCCCACCACCAGACTGCAGGTTGGCCAAGCTGGGGTGCACACATGTGGGAGGAGTGGAGGTTCGGTGCCATGGGCCAAGGCTGTAGCCCAGGTGCCTGCCCCAGCGCTAGCTAACCAGAGTCAGGAGAGAGGGGGTTGGCAACTTTACCTCTGAGGGGCCCAAAGGCTTGCCTTCTTGTGAAGTGAGGTGGTACAGGGAAAGCAGGCACTAGAAGTCTGAGTACTGACTAAGGGGTGAGTTTCTGAGCCTTTTGCATGGGTACATGTTCCTCCCACCCCCAGCTCTTCAGAGGCTGATATGAAAGGCATCCTGCAGCCACTGGTCCCGGGCATTGTGTGTCTGGGGCACAGTGAGGGGTGGCGGGTCCGGGGGCAGGCTGGCATCGGGAGGCTCATCATCATCAGACAGGCCAGCATCAGGTGGATAAGAGCTGTCTGAGTGCAGGGAGGATGACAGGTCCTGGCACAGGCTCAAGTCTTGGCACAGGTGCTTATAGTCTTGGATTGACTCGTACAGGCCCCACAGCTGGCACAGCAGGGACATGTCCAGCTGCCGCAGCCCCACCTGCAAAAGACTGAGGGTGGGCTGGGGTTGGGGCCCTAGCCAGTCTTCCTGCACCTCTCTAAGCACAAACTTTTGTGGACAGCGGATGCCATCTGCAAGCTGTGAATCTTTAGACAAGTCACTGACCCTCATCTGTAAAATAGGGATAACATTTACCTAGCAAGATGGAATAAAGTAACATGAGTAAAGCACTTAAAAATACATGGTAACTACCGGCATAAATGGCAACTATAATCACTGTTACTGTAACCCCTCCGACCCAACCCGCTTCTGCAGTTCTGAGATCTCATCTCAAGCCATGAGATCCCGGTTACAGGCCTCTGGCTGCGCTCCGCCCCGGGACCTTCATGCTTAGCGGCAGCCCCCCGCCCAGCTGGCCCGGGGCCCAGCCGCTCACCATCTCCTTGCGCAGAGCTGCCAGTGCTGAGTCGAGATTGACAGGGCGACGCGGGCCGGGGAGACCGGCGGCGGGTCCCGCGTTGGTGGCGCCCGCAGCGTAGCGGGGCCCATCTGGGATTCGGGCTGCGCGGCTCAGCTCGTCGTGGATGCGGCTGCGCTGGCTGTAGACGCGCTCCAGCTCCCGCCACGAACCCCCGCTTGCGTTGAGAAGACCGCTGAGGCCGCGCGGTAGCGGAGGGAGCCCGGCTAGGGCGCAGCCAGCACCGCCTGGCGCCTCGGCCGAGGGCAGCCCATTCATGGCCCGGCCGGCGCGGACCGCGATGCTGCCTCTTTCCCTTCAAACCTCCGCCCGGGCCGCAGCCCGCAGGCCCCGCACCGCGCGGCCCCGCCGGCCGAGCCCAGCCGCCGCCCGCAGGCCGCGCTTTGTTCCTTCCCCGACTCCTCCGACTCCGCCCTCTGCCCCACCCCTTCGCGCGGGCGGGGCCTCTCTTAAAAGGGCTACGGTGGTGGGACCGCACCGCGAAAAGCTGAGAAAGGGAATGGGGTATCCACCAGAACCCAGCGAGAAAAAGGGGCGGGGAAAGAGACCGAAAGCGGCGAACGGGGTTCCTTCACGGTTCTTCTTTGCTCCCCCCTACAACAATGTGTTTAATTATCCTGCTCAATTTTAACTTCCAAGGGAAAGGATCTAAACCGGGGGCGGGGGGGGTGTCAGGAAACTTGAGTAAGTCCATTCTTGGTCCCTAACGTGAAACCTGAAGCCCTGTCAGTGTCTCAGTGTCTGAGTACCTTGACTGGGCATGAGGTGGGTCAGAATGATGGTATCAGAATGCTCAGGGGACAGAGAAGACACCAAAAGGGACTGGAACCCAAAATCTCACTCAAGACTGGGAATTGAGCACTGGATGGCTGAGGAGGCTGCAGGGATGCCGCAGAGGTCCATCCCTCTTGTTCCTGCTTTTGAGGAGGCTATGACCTCCTCCGAAAAAAAGTATCACATAGTCCTCTCCTTCCCCCCTTATTCTGAGTGGGGGAAACCAAGCACAAACAAGCCCAATGAATCTCTCAGGGCATCAAGGAGAGCAGACAGTGGTAGTGTAAGAGGCCAAAGGTAGGAAAAAGGCAAGTGAAGCTGGAGCTAGCATGCACACTCAGAAACAAGAGAAGAACAAACCACACAAGAGGACAGCTGTTTTTCTAGAGGGTTTTTCTCAGGAGGGGCCTCTCAGTGTTGCAGCTGCCGCAGGCTGCGCAGAGCCTCAGCACAAGCCCGGATTAGGCTACACAGCTGGATGCTGGTCTCCAGGGAGGTGCTAGGACCCAGCTCAGCTGAGGCCCAGGTCAGCTTCTGCAGGAGGGCCTCCTGTGTGCAGGCCAGGACATCTGCATTTGGAGGCACAACAGGAGGGGGCGGCCCCTGGGCTGCCTTGAGCCCTGCTGCAGCTCCCTCACAGTGCTCTGGACGGGGTACTGGGGGCTGAGGGGCTGGCCGCGAGCCGGAGGGGAGCTCGGAGGCAGAGGCAAGCTGGTGTTCCCGAGCTTGGGAGAGGGCAGCCTGGGCATTCAAAGCTAAAAGAGGAGAAAGTGGATGGAGTGGTCAGGAAGTCTGTCCCCCATCAGCCCTGGGCCACCTCCTCTTTACTGCTCTGGTCTTCCTACGTTTGAGATGTTTTTCCTTCCCCTGTATAAGGTAATTCATCCATTTTCTTGTGTCAGAGTTATTTATGCCCTTGCTTCATCTCTCCCATTAGGACTCTGCCCTACTGAGCTCAGACTCTTCATAGTGTCTGGTACACGGGTACTTAGTGCTTCCACTGAATGAATGGTCCTCTCTAGAGCCGAAAAGGAAAAGCACCTTACCTCCGGCTCACCCACAGACTCCACTGCCACCTCCCAAATCTACGTTCCTGGGCCTCTATCACCACGCAGCTTGTCCAAGCACATTCGCCCCTCACCCGGATTATCTTTATCCACGTCTGAGTCGAGTTCCTGACAAGCCACGCAGTAGATTTTCCGCTGTTTGTCTTGGAGGAGGATCGTCTAGAAGCAGAAAGCACGCGGGCAGGGATGAGACGCAGAGTGAGACGCAGGGTGATGGGGTCCAGAGGGGAGAGTTGGGGAAGGGCCGTGCGGCCTGGTCCGCGGCCCCAACCCGGATCCCACGTCCTGAGTCTCTCCTCACCCCGCAGTCCGCGCACGTCTCGCCCAGCATGCGGTAACCGCGCAGCAGGTAGTCGCCCATGAGCCGGGAGATGCGATCCTGTCGCTCCCTTCGCGCTTGCAGAACCTTCGTCTCCGCTTCGGTTGGGGGCTCCCAGGAGAAATCGTCCACTTCTGGGGGAAGAGAGGCACAAGAGACAGAGGGGTCTCTCCCGAGCGGGCTACCTCCTGCACCCCTCAACCACAGGCCCCCACAGCCCAGGTCCTCACCGGCACCGTTCAGAGCCATGTTGCCGTTGTCGCCACTAGGCTCACCGGACGTGACGTACAAGCAGAGCGCTTTCCGCTAGGCTCCGCCCCCTCGTTTTAGGCCCAGGATGAGGGCGGAAATGGCGCCTCTCAGACGTCAAGTTGCCCGGAGTGGGGCGTGTCTGCTGCTGGAGCTCTGGGCCTGTGGGCGAGCTCCTCCGCGCGATCTGGATAGACGAGCTTCGGGCTCGCTGGGCGGCAGGATGGGAGTCTCCGGGCTAACGCCGCTCGGGTCGCAGGACCTGAAAGTGGCTGCGCGGGGTCGCCCTTCCTGCCCGCCGCAGATGGGGACCACTTGGTTTGAGAAATCCCCGCGGGCCTCCATCTCCCCTTGGATTTCACTTTCCGCCCAAGTCGGACCCGGGGCAGGCGGGGCAGTGGCGTAATCAGCAACACCCCTGATGATAACAAGTGGCCCCTTGCGCCCCCGTACAGCCTCTTCAGTCGTCAGTGCTTCTCACTTAATCGGCAAGACAGGCCAGGCGGGGGTCGTCCTCCCTTTATGTACCTTTCAGCCTGTTTCAAGACACCCTCGCCCCCTTCTGGATGTTCGGAGGCCCAGTCAGCCGATCCCCTTAACCCCAAGACCTGGGACTGATGCAAAGTCCGCCCCCCACTTTTTTTTTTTTTTTTTTTTAAGTTTAAGTCCTCGAAGCCCAGCCGGCTGTAAAGCGCTGCGCTGGGCATGCGCAGGTCTGGGTCCTGCGGCCGCGGAGCGCTTCCCGCGGGTTGGTGAAGCTGAATGATCCAGTAACAGTTATGGTTATGGCCATTATGCTGTTTTTAGGTGGTCTCTGTTAAAATGACTAGTGCTCCCTGAACACTGGACTTGATCCCCGCCCCCCCCCCCCCACCTTCTGTGTTCTTTTTCTTTACGCATCCTCTCCCTTACTAGGTTTGGAGAAGCCAGATGGGGCAGGCAATGGTTCCCTGAAGTGCAGCCTCAAGTGCCTTAACACCGGGCAGGGGAGAAGGAGCTAGGGTTTAGACACCCTCCCCTCCCCCGAAATCTCATCGGCAACCTCTTTCTTTAACTTGACAGCACATGCTTCTGCATTCTTACCTGAAGATTGAACGCCCTTCTCCTGGCCCCATCTTCCTTCTACATAGATTGCCTGGAACTGCCATTTTCTGACCCTTGCTGCCGCCTGCTTACTTGGAGAGCCCTGTGCCCCTCTGCACTGTCTCCAACCACAGGCAGGCTCTTGGGCAGCAGTGCTCCTGACTCTGGGCCTGACCCCAGGTAAGTTATGCCAAGCTGACTAGAGGACCTCTTGGACTCTAGCCAGCATGTATAGACCCTCCAGGTCCATACTGTCTTCCGCTCCCAGCCCCATCCTAAATTTCTCAGTGCACCTTCTGCCACCGTCATGGCCAGTATCCACTCGGCCAACGGCTATCCTTCCTGGCACCAAATAAGACCCCGGCACTCCTCCTTCTGTTCAGTCCCTGTCATTTCCTCATGACAGCCTCATTGGGAAGGTATTACTGTCATCCCCATTTTGCAGAACAGGAAGCAATTATTTTAAAACATAAATCAGGGGATGCTTGGGTGGCCCAGTCAGTTAAGTGTCTGCCTTCGGCTCAGGGTCCTGGGATCATGTCTTACATTGCCCTTCTT
>RCUC01137415.1:0-37388 GCA_003697995.1 Taxidea taxus jeffersonii | reverse complement strand
GAGTCATTAACTTACAGGATAATTTGCTTTGCGGCAATATTAATTGATAAAAGTCCTGTATTTAAATTAAAAATTAACCTAGGTTATTGGATAAAAGAACTGAATTTCACGTTGTTGAAGTGACCTTCTCAATATCACCTAGCTAAATAATGGAAACATTGAGGTTTAAAACCATATTTGTTTGAATCCATATGTTTTGATTAGTTCTTCACACACCACTGACAACAGTCTGGCTCACCAAGTGGTCCCAAGTGTGGCACAGAGCGTTGAGTCTTTGTGACATCTTCTGTTAGTCATGACATCTGGAGCTCTCCCATTCAACTTGAAGGCATACAGAACAATGAAAAGAACGATACTGAGAGAGGCAACTACGGTAATTAATAATGCATGATAATACAAGCGGCATAATGAAATCATACCCTGTGTGCTATTGCTAAAATCTAGTGAATTTCAGAAAGTACCCTGACACCCCACTCGAATTTCTATTTAAACTAAAATGCTTTTTTTTTTTTTTTTTTTTTAACACTCAAAACTGATCCTGGAACGATGCGTTGTGCAAAATGGAAAATAAAATTGACCCCTAGAGATTTTTAAAAGCAAAATAAAACTAAAGTGCTTTATCATCCTGAGATATTGATGTAAACAGTCAGTGGCTATATTCCCCTTCTGCCCTGCTGGGTGGTAAGTGAAGCTCAGATGTAGAATTGATAGACACTCGTTATTGACTGACGCTCCAACACTACATTTATGAATTCACGAGTTCCTACCACAGCAGACATCCGAACTTAATGAATGCTAGTGATCGCGTATGGCCCTGGGTAAACGTACTGCCAGCCCTCTCAAAAGTTTTACCACTAACTCAAACTGTCAGTATGCCTTCGGATTGTCATTTAAATTTTCTGGCTCTCAGCTTTATTATGTGTTTAATACATATGTCATGGATTTTTAAAAGCTGTAGATACCGAGACATTTGTACTTGTTTTATTAAAAACATAAACCTTTTATGATGAGTCTAACAGTAGCATAATGACCTCAAATCCGTTGCCTCAAAATGTTCCCCTTTCTTTGTCAGAGAGTTTTTAAGCAAACGAACTTTCTAGTACGTTGCTTTTCTCCTACGCCATCCACTGTATCCCTTTGTGTCCATGCTTCTGCATCCTATGGATGTTATCTCATTGCTCCTGACTCAGGAAAACTGCTATCTCTAGTAGTCAAGAATATGACTGAACGTGTGATATAGACAAGCAAATCAAAGAAGTGCTTACGGATGTCCCTAGAAACAACCACTCTTGCAACCCAAGTTGCAATCTCATGGTCACAAAATTCCTCGCTCTCTCTCCGTCCCTCGGCCTAAGCTGATGCGGGCAACTTAAAAAGACCTATACCCACGGAGGCTCCTAGCATCACTGTGCTGCCAGGAAGGAGACTCGGTCCTACAGGTATACATACAGGTCATGGGAAGAGAGAAAGCATTTTCTTTCCTTATGTCCTGCTTCAGAATCAAGCTCTCTACAGAGTGATTGACAGTTGAAACCTTGTTACTCAGAAAAACCTCATCGTGTTTCAAGGGCATGTGCCAGACACACAGATGGGAAGGCAGTTTCAACACGTGACAGTACATTTCCTGCAGTTGGTTTTCCTTAATCTAAGGCACCGTCATGTGCAATGGCAAAGCTCAGTTCATACAGTGCTGCACCAGGCACAGTGCATTTTCTTTTTACATCTGTCCTTCGGTATTATATAAAGGCTCTCTCATCCAAATCGGATCCCCTGCAAGCAACTGTTTGGGCAAGAACGCCCCCCACCCCACACACACCCATAGAATTTAGCACCCGCAAAAGTTCCCCAATGCAATCACTTTTAATGTTAGAAACATCATTTTTAGGCAAAAACAGTGTGTCCACCTTTCCATGGTATTAATCTTTTTATGTCTCCTTTTTATAGAAAGGCAGTGAATTAAGAATTAGTGCCACTTAGTTACTTAAACTTTCTATGCCTCAGTATATAACTCACAGGTTTATTGTGAGGACTTAATGAAACAATGCATGCAGAACATGAAGTACCAGTGCCTTACATGTATCAGTTACTAACCTTTCTATAAGTTAAGTAAAATAGTGAGCAATTCACATTTTAAATTTTAATTATTATCTATTTTACAAATTATTAATGAAATTAATTAGCAACTTATTTATGGGTACTTATTCAACATTTATTCTGGGCTATCTAGACGGAGTTGCTTTTATTATTTTTGGTGACATTTGCAATTTGCTAGATGCACAGTAACATTTTCCTCTCATTTCTATATTTCTTCAAGATGAATTATGGAGAAAAAAATACTTATTTTAAATATACTTCTCTGAACAATAACTAAGTAGTTTGGCTGCTGATTTGTCTTGCACTTTAATCACATCTGATTACTTTCCTTACAAATACGTTCTGATGATTGTTGGCTGCAGATTCTAGGGCAGATGTGGCCAACTCCCTTGTCAACACAATTTTAGACTAAGCTTATATTTCAAATGTTTAATTGCTTATGAGGTTAGAAGGTGCCAAAAGAACACTATTGATTTCCAGATTGCAAATTGGAGGTGATAAATTTGGTGTCTAAAAGAAAAAAAAACAAAACAAAACGACTCTAAATTATGTAGATGTAACAGAGAAGCTGTAACATAAAATCAAGTTTTTAAAAAATATCATTATACTCTTCACTATATTTTCAGACCAAATCTAAAGGAAAGCCTTAAAATATATTGTGGTGATATGACCAAATCTTTATGAACTTCAAGGCTGGGAGCTCATTTTATGTGGCCTACATTCTTATATTATAAATCAATGTGACAATTACACAACAGAGACTAGATGTGAGGTTATGAATAGAAGTCTCCATCCCAATGGCTCTGAGTTTCACTGCCCTGAAAAAGTCACTGACTTTGAGTATTTTTACAATGGGAATTTTAAGAATAATTTAATCGTCAAATTACGTCTTTAAGTATTTCACATGTAATTTGGAAGTCATATTGTGACAAGATAAACCTATTAGGTGTTTATAAAATAAATTTTTATTTTATAGATCTATTTACATAAATATATATTTAAATATATTATATGTTATATATTTATAATATATATTTAAATATAAATATAAATTTATATATTTATTATAAAAATAAAATTTTTATTTTATTAGGTGTTTATAAATTATAAAATCTTATAAAATAAGATTTATCTGTAATGTATAAGACCTTTATTCATTTGACAGTTGTATAATGCAATTCACAACTGGTAATTACATATTGACCATTAATTATAACCATAGGGAATGAAATCTCTGAGCAAAAATATAAACCGACATTTAATGAACTACTAATCTTTTCTTTATGCCTCAGTGTGGTTAAATCTTCACAACCCCTCTATGTGGTTTATATTATTATCTATGTGACTGATTAAGAAACAGTGGCTCAGAATATAAAGTGAATTTCCCAAGATCATGTACACATACAAACACACACAATTTCTCTTCCTAGCAAAATGACTGGCAAAATAACTTGAAAACTCTCCTATTAAAAATACCTTGCGTCCCTTGATAAAATATAAGAAACAGCTTCTTACAAACATAGATAACCTTACAGCAGGATATGAGGAAACCTCAGGAGGCCACAGAGAAACCAGGAGAATGTTGTAATCCTTCAAACAGATGCTACAATGTTCCTAGGAGGGTAATTGGCCATGGAATATCTTCAGTTATCCGGGACCTAAAATTTTTAAGGCTAAGTTGATACGGTGATCCAGATTTTACTGTGACATACATGATGAGTTAAACTGAGATCTGTTTCTCAATCCAGTCTCCTAGATGGGCTACCGTATCTCCAAATAGAAAATCTGGAAAAAAAAAAAACTGCCCACCGTCACTGGGAAATAACAAGGAAGCCAAAGTTAGTTTACAGCAAATTTAGGAATATATGTTCATAAACCAAAGACACACGTATGATTTTTTATTATCAGCAATACCAAGAAACAACATAATAAATTAGTGTAAAATTTTCCTTCAGACATTAAGATATACTAGCCAAAATGCTCATTGCATTCTCTAAGTGTACTTCTGACCTTCAAAAACCAAAACCAAAAATTCTCATCTGCAATATCATTTCTTCAAAATTCCAGATGCTCACCATCTTGACTCTTTATTAATGACCTCATTTCCTATTTCATAGGACAAATGAAATTCCAGGGGAAGAAGCTGACAGACTCTGCATCCCAAACTTCTCATGGCCACACCTTCCTACTCACTTGAACTCACATCCATATATTCTGATTCCTTACACCAGCTACTAAGGAATTATTCACTCCTAACCAAGGGCCAATTCTCCAATCATAAACTATATTCCAGGAGATCATCTATTTCTCGTTTTCTCCCAAAGGTTTCACTCGAATAATTCTTCCTATCTCTTGCATTGTCAAGCTCCTCCTTTTTATTGTAATATTTGTAATAGCATAAAACATCTTGTAATGGCTCTGTATAATCTCAGGAAAAATATCTCATTCCATTTCATATTCCTTCTGTTGCCCACTTTCTCCATTTATCTTTCCACGATAATTCCTCTAGAGAATTTTTATTGATGACAACAATGCATTTCTTATAATTGGTCATCTTGCCAAGAGTTTTCTTTTTAAGAAACTAATGAGTGCTGAATTAGTAAATCAATTAGATAAATCTCAAAATCAGCCTTTTTGATTGAAGAAGAAAGGTTGACACATATGACATATTTCTGTTTGAAGCGTTATCTTCCTTAGTGATTCAGTTATTTATTTCTGTTTGGGGGGGACTCAAAATTCAGGGACTTAAAGCAAGAAAAAAATTATTCTTCAAGGTTTTATGGTTTAATTCAGTGGTTCTTCTGGTGGTCTCACCGGACTTTCCCATGGAGCTGAATTAAGCTCATCCGTTATGGGTGGAATGAACAAAGCCAGGACTATGGCTAGGGTGCCTCAAGTCTCTTCCATATGTCCTCTCCATATAACTAACTTGGACATCCTTACACATTAGTAGTTTCAAGGCAATGGTATAAACGTCAGCATTTCAAGACCATGAAAGTACATTTAAAAATCTTTTAAAACCAAACATGATAAATTCAGCCAAATTCTATTAGTCAAACCAAGTCACAGATCTGACACAGATACGGGCAGAGGAAAAAATACTCTCAACTTTCTGATGAGAGAAGTAGCAAAGTTTCATTTAAAAATCACAGCTAAGCTTCTAGTACATCACTTTTCTGGTTTCCCTTATATGTCACTGGCCATGCATTCTGAGAAATTTTTTTGTTTGCCGGTTCCTTCTGCCCTCCTTGACTTTTAATGTTGAAATTTCCCAGGGCTGAATCTTTGGAATTTCACTGGATTTTTTTTTAAAGTTAATTCACAATATGACAAATGAAAATTTGTAGAATATAGCTTAGACAATAGTTAGCAGAAAATTCATAGCATTAAATGCATATATTAAAAAGAATGAGTACTGAAAATCAATTATTTAAACATAGATAAAAATTTTAAAAAGAACAATAAATCAAAGCCTTAGAATATAGAAAGAATTACCAAGATGAGAGTAGAATTTAATAAAATAGGAAAGCAGTGTTCAACTGAGAAAACAACAATGAAAGTTAATTCATTGAGGGGCACCTGGGTGGCTCATTCGATTAAGTGTCTGCCTTTAGCTCAGCTCATGATGCAGAGGTCCTGGGATTAAGCCCTGTATCAGGCTCCCTGCTCAGGAAGATCCTGCTTCTCCCTCTTCCCCTTCCCCTTTGCTCCTGCTCCCTCTCTAGCTCTCTTTCAAATATAAACAGAAAATTTTTAAAAAGGTAATGTATTGAAAAGATTAATAAAATGATAAACTCTAAGAAGACTGAATGATGAAAAAAAACAGATTATTTTGAAAGAATTAAAAAAGTGACAGTAATACAGATCATACAGACATCAAGAAGTTAAGAGGACACTGTGAAAATGTAGCTAATATATTTAACAATTTAAGTGTGTTTAGCAAGATTACAGAAAATAAATGCAATATGTAAAAGTCAGCTGTATTCTTATATATAAAAATAAACAATAGGTATTTGAATACAATACCACTTATAATAGCACTAGAAAATATTAAGTACTTATACATAAAGCTAAGAAAATATGTGTTGAAATTTTATGCGGAAAACTACAAAACACTGATGAAAGAAATTAATGAAGACCTAAATAAATGGAGATATATATCATGTTCATGGATTGAAAATCTCAATATTGTCAAGATTTAGGTGTTTTTTCCTAATTTATTCCATAGATCCCAATCAAAATCACAGAAAAGTAGATTTAGAGAATTTGATTCCAAAATGTACATGGAAAAACAAATGTAGAATAGCCAAAATATTTCTGAAAAGGAAAACTAAATTCAGAGGAGATTACATTACCTGATTTCATTACTTTCTTTAAAGCTAAAAGAATCCAGAGTTGACCACAGATAGACATATAGACCAGTGAGATATGATAGAGAACCCCAAAATAGAAAACAGACATATAAGGGACTGAATTTCGACAAAGGTACAAAAGCAATTAAATGGAGAAACAATGGTATTTCAACAAAAGGTATGGGAACAATAGGATGTTTGATCCAAATGTATGTATATATGGGTCCTTTTTGTAGTCTATTGCTTTACTTCTGACTTCTGATCAATTTTCCATTCTTGTGATTTTGCCTTTTCCAGAATTAATATGAATTGAATTATTCGATATGTGGCCTGTGTCTACATAGTATCTAGCAACTATGTGTCTTCCTTCACTTAGGAAAATGTATTTCAGATATTCAAATATGTGAATCAGTAGATAGTACCTTCCCATCAATGAATTTCATGGATGCTTCATAATTTGTCTATTAACGTGTTAAAATAATTCTTGATAGCTTCCAGTTTGGGGTGATTAATGAATAAAGTTGCTATAAATGTAAGTTTTTAGTTTACTTGCAAGAACAGGATACATAGAAGTGGAAATCTTGGATTTTATGATAAGTCTGATAAGAGTGATACATTTATGTTTAATTTTATAAGAAACTTCCAAACTGTTTTCCAATAGTTGTGGAGTCACAGAAGAAGTCATGTGGAATTGTGCTGCAGAGCAATTCTGTGGACATCATAGGATCCCCCAAAGGTTCAAGATTGTTGGCATCAGTCGTATCTGAAAATAGAGGGGTAAAAATGGACTAAAAGTTCAAAAAACTGATTGGAGCCTCAAGATGGAGTAAAACTCACAGATTCCTTCCCCCTCCCCCAACACTCACATCTTGTAAATGAGCAATGACATCTTCACTGTGACAGAAGACAGACTATCTTTTGGAGAAAAAAAAAATAATAAAAGGTGTCATGTTGAGGAAGATGGTACCATTCCAAAAACAAGATGATTGAGTGAAAGTCATATGCTGCATAAAGAATTTGAGTCTTGCCAGAAGATGACCCCCAGATAAGGCATTGACATCAGTTTCTTCGAGGAAACCTTTAGGGAGATGATGTGTAAGTAAAGACAGAAAACAATCCCTCTTATACACTTAGAACTTCCAACTAGTTTTCAGATAGATACGATGAAAGAGTCACAGATCATCTGGCTCTAATAAGAATAACATAAAACAGGGGTGCCTGGGGTGGCTTAGTTAAACGTCTGCCTTGGTTCAGGTCATGATCCCAGGGTACTGGGATTGAGCCCCGTGTTCTCCCTCTCCCTCTGTGAGCAATCTTTCTTTCACTCTCTGTCAAATAAATAAAATCTTAAAAAAAGAGAATTAACATGAAACACACTAAGAAAAAAATCTACTTTGTGGAAAGAAGGATCATTCAGGAGAAAAAAAAATATTAATGCAGTTTTCATAATACAAGAACAGGTTGTTTTGAATAAAGACCCAGAGAAAACAGGAAAGAATAATTGGAAATTAAGACTGTATAACAAATATAGAAAACTTAAGAACTACCATATTGACTGAAGCCACTGAGAACTTTCCAGTCAGAAGATAAAATTTATAGGACACATAATGGGTCTGAATGAATAGAGAAAGGATTTATGCAATAGGAGGATAATTTAGAGTAACTGTGTCATAGCGGGTGAAGCTAAGCTAGTAACATCAATATCAGCAAAAGCTATTACAATGGAGAATCATCATAAAATAATGATTAAATGTAAAACTAACTATTGGTATAAGAGTCCTTCTGTATAAATACCACTCTATCATTTTCTAGCCATGGGACTTTGACCAAGTTACTTAGCCTTAGTTTCCTCACCTATAAAGTGGACATAATACTACTTCATAGTAGTCTTTTGAAAATTAAATATATATGTACATTTTTATTTTGAAAATCAAATATATAAAATATAAATACATAATATATATAAATATTATATATATGTATGTATGTATGTATGCATCTCAGCTACTAAAAGCTCTTAGGGGAAAACTAATGACATTTGGAGGGAACATGGTGAGCAAAATGTAGTTTGCTTAAGAGGCTAAGGTGAATACAATACTTTTCTAACAAAAATTGTAACTATTTTAGAAAAACTGTGTGAGAGAGAGAGACTGAGAGAGAAAATGATGAAGATGAGAGTTTGGAGGTATTAATGGAAAGTTAAATTCTCATCTTCTACACTAGAAAGATAATAGATAAAAGCTAATACTGAAAAATCAATAAGTGCTTGTATATGCATGTTGTTTATCAATATGGAGGTGAGCACTAATGGAATCAGCTAAAAGAGTCTTAAGCATTTGTTTCTGCACAGAGTTAAGTGGTTAGGATCTGCTGTTGTTTTCATAATCAGCCTTGTAGAACTAATTGACTCTTTAAACTTCCTACATTACTTTGATGGAAAGTTAAACCATTTTTAAAAATCAATACTGGTATGAGTAAATGCCTAAATTTACATACTTTCAGATATCTCCGTGTCTTTGCACACTGTTTTCCTCTACCTATAATGTCCAATTTCTTGAACTTTTTTTCTGGCCTTTTTTCATCAGTAAATCTGAGTAAACTCACATTCTGGTCTAGAAAATCATTACTGAACTACCCATGCAGATTTGATAGCTCTTTTATTTGCTTCTTGACTGCACTTTGAGCATTCCTCCCTGGTGCACTGCACTGAAATATCAATTATGTACTTGCTTCCATTTCTAGGTTGGATGCTCATGGTAAGGACTGTGTCTTAATTGTCTTTGTAGTTTAGGCCTCACCACAATATAGCAAATACCTAATAATCGTTTTTTAAGTGAACTCAAGTAAATAAATCCTGTGGATTAAAGTTCTCAGGGATATATAGTGCTGAATAAAAGGAATGTCCATAATATTCTCTGGTTGGTTTCTCATAATAAGAAAAGAGGTTAAATCTGAGTTAAGGGTGTGTATGTAATGGCTTAGTTATAGGTACTATTTTGCCTTGCCACTATTCCAATACCAGGACTACTAATCACAGAATTTCTGAAAAATGCTTCATGTTCTTCATATTTTTCTGGGAAATGAAATCCTTCTTCTCCCCCTGACCTGCCTTTACACACACACACACGCACACACACACACACTACACACACAAACACCACAGATACACTCCCACTCACAAAACTTACATGGTTACTGTGAATGTTAACACATTGTCAGGTCATGACTTAGAATGGCATGATTTATGGTCAAGGGACAATATTGCTGATCAAGTGGTTCATAGATGGGAATGTAACTAATTCTGAGACCACCACTGTTGATCCTCTGGAATTTTGGAACTGAAACTGAGGTAGGAAATGAGTCTCTCTAAAAGTGTCTGAAGCTATGTCCTATAAAATTCAATAGTTTCTATCAGCTCTGTGTTCCACTACCAGAGCCAAAGAAGTGGAGGAAGTCTACCTTCAGATAGAAAGTAAAGAAGAAAGCATGTGTATGAAGCAGAAATCCGGAGACCAGAGGGTATAGAGTTTCTGTTTCCATCTACTCCTAAGACTTTATTCTTATCACTGGACTTCTTCAAACACCTTGGAGAGATTCCTTTTTAGATACAAGTTATTTTAAATTTGATTTATATTACTTCTAACCAAAATACTACAAACTGAAATACATTATAAGTAACTGACATTTTAATTAATTTTTAATTCATTAATTTTAAAAAGAATTACACATGGGAGTTGGGGAAGATAACACCATATGAATTAAATTAGTTGTTTAGAGATTTAGGAGCTGGCCTATAAAAATAATTAATTATATGTTAAATCCCAACAGTATTTTTATGCTATTCCCTAGTCTTTCTTTACATTTTCTGAAGTTTTAGTAGAAAATTTTAACATATATAGCTTTGTCCATGTTATAACAGAAGTAATTTTGGATAAATCAACTTTAAAATTTGGATTGAGTAGCAAAATTTAGATTGGATTTCCTTCCCCAAGTCCATATGGGTATTGGCAATGATGGTAACTAGAAGAAGAGAATATGATCCATTATGGAAAGAAAACCAAAAATAGTTCACCAGGATCAGAGGCACACCATGGTGGCCTGATGAAACCTGGTAGTAGTTAATGCTGAGGGACCCGAGTACTCGGGGCTGTTGAAAAAGTGTTTGAAGGAAAATTTTTGAGATGAGCAAGGTTTTGACCATCTGGTAAATAAATATTGATAAGAAATAATTAGAAAAGAAAGAAAGAAAGAGGAAGAGAAAGAAAGGAAGGAAGAGAAATCCAGCAGACTTATTTAGTTCTCTCTTGCTGTGTAACAGACTACCACAAAGTTATTGGCATAACACAATATTAATTTATTATCCCACAGTTTCTGTGGGTGAGGAGTCCAGGTGTAGCTTAGCTGGGTCCTCTGCTCAGGTCTCTCAGAGGAAACAAAATGTCAGCTGGTTCTCATTTTGAGTTCGTGGTCCTCTTCCAACATTTTTCAGGTTGTTGGCTGAATATGGTGTTTGTTGCTGTTAACAATATTCGCTTTCAGCTCCTAGCACTCTCATACTCTGTTCACAAAATGGTGGAATGCTTCTTCTTAAAGGAAGAGCAAGAGAGAAGGAGATAAAGAGAGGGAGAAATAAAGAGAAAAAAATAATTCACCAACCATAAAATTCACTCTCCTACTGGGGAGATGTGAGCAGGAGATGGAATGATTGTTCAGAAACACTATTTGGCAGAAGAATACATATGAAAACTTGAAGAATCAAGAAAAAGAGGTTTCTGTTTGGGGGAGGGAAAAAAAAAAGAACTCTGTTTCTGTTATGTTAAGATTGAGATGGATATTACACATTCAAAAAGAAATGTCAAGTAGACGAGTTTGGAGGGTAGATGCATCATGTGTACAGACAGGAATGTAAATGTCAGTGGTGTAAGCATGCTGCTTCAAACATTGCAAACTATCCAGGAAGAGAGTTTAGAAAGAGAAAATGATATGCTGCCACAGACAGAATCTTAAGGCCATACAACTTTGAAAGGTGCTGAGAAGATAAGTCTAAAACAAAGGGGACTGAGAAGGAGAGGTAGAACTAAAACCAACACATTATGGTATTCTGGAATCCAAGAGAAGATGCCATTAAAGAAAAGAGTTATAAATGCACATAATGTACATTTACAACATACAGGCCCTGATAACTTTAATGAAGGGATCCCAACAGAATAATAGAGAAGGAGCATGCTTGTAGGTGATTGCAGATAAAGTTAGAATGAAGATATTGAGACAGCCTCTATCTGTGTCTTTCCTTCTTCATGAGTAGAACTTCAGGATGGGATGCCTGAGTGGCTTGGCTTGCTGAGCATTCTACTCCTGGTTTCAGCTCAGGTATGATCCCAGGGTTGTAAGATCAAACCCTGCATAGGGCTCTATGCTCAGCAGAGTCAGCTTGAGGATTCTCTCTCTCTCTGCCCTCCCCCAACTCATGCTCTTTCTCTTTCCTCTTTTAAAACAAACAAACAAATAAAAAAACAAAGAGATCTTCAGAAAAATAAGTACAGGACAATTGGGCTTTACTTACAGAAGACTATAGATAATAGAGACACATTTTATCACTAATTTTCCTTTCCTGTGAAAACTTATTGAAGGTAGTGATAATATTGTACTACATCACTCATTAACTGGATAAAATAAGCAGTTTTTCCTAATGTTCCATGGCCAGTTTATTCAAACATAAGGTAGAAGTATTAGACACATCTATCTTGGTTTGTTGTGAGAAGCAAAAGTATTAATACATATAAAACACATAGCATGGTGCCAGAGACATAAAAAGAACCCATTAATTGTAAACTACTGTATTTTTTATTACTACATCTTTGCATTCCCATACTCATCTCAATATCTTCATATATAAATATGTCCTATATAAGTTATTATGAATTTGTCACTACATGACTTATTGAACACCTTTTGCCTGTGGATTCAGTTTACAAAAGATCAGAGGAACCCATCTATTCTGTATTCAAGGCTGAGGTAATTGTTGTAGAACTCTAAAAACTGGCTTAAAAATCATTGGATTTAAGATATAAAATGGGGGGGGGTTATGACATGTAAACTATACCTCACTAAAGCTGCTGTTCAAAATCAGCTTAAATGAACAAAACCTATTTCCTATCAGATGTAACTCAAATTACATATGTACTAAAATGGGGTGGAGAGTTGTCCTCTTGCCCATGTTCCAGACAACCAATTCTGATGGAAGATGAGTGATATTCTCAACACACTTACTTTCCTTGCTTAAAATTCAGTATCTGTTTAAAATATTTGGGGGCTACTTAAGTAGAATATTTAATGACCAGTAATTTGTACAGATTATTAATTTTTACATTTTGATAAGTGGGTTCTATACATTTATGCATCACAAAATAATATTTTAAGGTACAGCATGATCATCTTTCCTAGAAGAACTCACTCATCATTTTAAAATAAAATCTAATGGAAAATATTAAAATTACATGTAGGAGTTGGAATTGTAGTAACGTGTTTTATAGCTCCTATGCTCTTAAAGTTGGCAAGATCCTTCATGGAAAACTAGGGAAGTTGGATATACTGAGTTTTCTTTTCATATCAGTTTTACTTAACACCATTGTTGGTGGTACTCTTGAGGCTACATATCAAATAATGATTTATTTAGAGCTCATTTGATTCCAAGAAGGATTTAAGGTGGTTGTGCCTAAATTATTTGAACATAAATTCTGTTTCTGAATTACATACTATTGAACCATTCTATATGCCATTCTCTGAAGCCATTTCAAAAGCTTGAAATAATTTCTAAAGCAATGCACTTATTTGACACACTGAATTGTTTTGGTTGTAGTAGAAATCTCTAAAGTATGATTTTATTTTATTTTTCTGTTAAAAAGGCAAATTCTGATAACTGCTTACTCCTCAAGCATTACATCACACTAAATATTTCTTTTATAAAACTAGAAGATGTAGTATTGTATAACAGCAGTATAAACAACAGTTTAGAAACCCGACTTTGAGATAAGCACAAACTTGTGTTCACAAGCTCCACTTAACCATGAATTAGCTCTGTGAGCCTGGACAAGTTATTAAACTTTTTGAGTCTCTTTGTAATATACTCCTTGCAGGAACTATAATACCTAACTCACAGGATTATTATAATTATTAGTAGAAAAGAACATAATGTACAGTACTTCACATGGTGTAAGGTACAGAAAAAGTGCTCAATTAAAGTTAGCTTTAACAAGGATGACAATAATTAAGAAGAAAGACTAGTCCCCATTCCCAACTTAATGATATGGGGAAAACTGTATTTATTTATGTATTTATTTATTTTTTTAAAGATTTTTATTTATTTATTTGACAGAGATCACAAGTAGGCAGAGAGGCAGGCAGAGAGAGAGAGAGGAAGAAGCAGGCTCCCTCCTGATGTGGGACTCGATCCCAGGATCCTGAGATCATGACCTGAGCCAAAGGCAGCAGTTTAACCCACTGAGCCACCCAGGCGCCCCTATGTATTTATTTTTTAAAGGATTACGGGAGTAACTCTACATCTCTGTAGAAGCTTGTCAACAATCTCAATTTCCCCAAAATAATAATCTGAGCATTTGATAACACTCCAAATATTGAAGAAATATGGAAAATCAATTTTAGACTCATGATAAAGATTATTCTGGACATTCTTCACCAGATGATATTTTTCAACTTTTCAGTTGAAGCTTTTCATGTAAGAAGATAAAAAGACCATCAAGGGGCACCTGGGTGGCTCAGTTGGTTGGGCATCAGACTCTTGGTTTTGACTCAGGTCATGATCTCAGGGTCTGAGATGGAGCCCCATGTGGAGCCCCACATCAGGCTCCATGTTCAGTGGGGAGTCTGCTTGAGTTTCTTTCCCTCCGCTCCTCCCTGCTCCACTCATGCATGAACACTCTCATTTCCTCTCTCTCCCAAATAGATAAATACATCTTCAAAAAACAACAAAACAGGGGCACCTGGGTGGCTCAGTGGGTTAAGCCTATGCCTTCAGCTGAGGTCATGATCCCAGGGTCCTGGGATCGAGCCCCGCATCGGGCTCTCTGCTCAGTGGGGAACCTGCTTCTCCCTCTCTCTCTGCCTGCCTCTCTGCCTGCTTGTGATCTCTGTCTGTCAAGTAAACAAATAAAAATCTTTAAAAAAAAACAACAAAACAAAACAAAAAAGTCCAACAAGGTCACAGCAGTGGTCCAGAACAACAGGTGTTCTAAATAAATTTTTGTCACACTCTGGCAAAAAGAAGGGGAAATGGAGGAGAATAATGGTGAATAATGGTGGTAAGGTGATGCATTTCCATCATAATCTTTCATTCATTCCAATTCATTTAATTTTAATGTACTGCTTACCTATTAAGGGAAGGCTAATTTACTCACTGGTGTTATCACAACAACTCAAAACAATCATATGAACTTTTGCTTTGATTTAAAAATTAATTTATTCTTAGCATGATTCTCATGACCATTATCAATAAGTAATTCACAAGATAAAATGATATTTTCCACATCATAGCTGAAAACTCACCTACACAAACAGATACAACTACATCAGGCTAATTAGGTAAGTTTAGCCAAATGAGAAGAAATTTTAATTTTCTTAGTTTGGATAAGAATCAACTACTCTAACTCTTTGAGGCAATCAAATAAAAAAGATATGAGGAAGTGGAGATGCAACGGGGGTGGGAGTTAAGGTGGTAGGAAAAGTAAAAATGAAAGAAGATGGGATTGGGAGGGAGACAAACCAAAAGAGACTCTTAATGTCATAAAACAAACTGAGGGGGGTGGGGGGAAGAGGTGTTGGGAGAGGGTGGTGGGGTTACATTATATGTTTCAATAAAGCTTAAATAAAGTTAAAAAAATGAAACTGAACTCACACTCCTCTTCAAAGACATTTTAGATTTAATTTTTTCCTTCTTCCTTGATTTTGTTACTCAGAGTACTACTGTTATTCCAGTAATGGGCAGAGTAAGATCCTTGAGAACATGAGGTTTGACTCTCAAGGAACAATTGGAGAGATTGGCCATTGATGGGGGAAAAGGCAAAGCCCCAAGTGAGAGATGAAACAAGAAAATTAAAGTACAGAAATATTAGTATATTCACTGGTTAAGGACTTCCTATCTGATGATCTCTCTTTTCTACTGAAGTTGTACTTCATTATCATGAAGTCACATAATCATTTATCTAAAGAAAGTTGATTTATGTTTTGTTTCAGCCACTCACTCATTCTGCAAATAATTACTAAGTGTGTATAGTGTGTGTCGGGCACTGCGCTAATTGTTGGTGAGAGAGAAATGTATACTAGGAACTTGTAGCCAGTAGGGAAGACTGACACTAAGGAAATCATCACCTAAATAAATGTATAATTAAAATTTCATTTACAATAGGATGCATGAAAACTTCTTTGAGGAAGAGAAACTTCATGTGAAGCATGATAATTGGGTAGTGATCACCAGTCTTGGCTCTGGCCAAAGGAATCATGTGTGAAGACTGCAAAGCATGAAAAATCCTAACAAATTCAATGGAGGGAAATATGCCAAAATGAGAGTGGGTGGGTTGGCAGGGAGCGTGATAAGTGGATAAAAGAACTGATTGTGTTTTTGGTGCTTTCAGATCATGCTAGACTCTGAAATGAATGTCAAAGGCTGGAATTTTTTCTTACATTTACCCTAATGGGAAATAATTTAGGGATTTATTTGTTTTATAAAACAGGAAGTCTTGGACATGGCAACAGCTCAGTAAAGTCATTACAAATGCAGGCTTGTTTGCTCTCCATTCAACCACCTTGATTATGTAGGCTTTATGTTTGTACCTTATGATTGAGAATGGGTGTTCCATGGCAGTATTCACATGCTCTATATGGCAGGCAGAAGGGGGATAAAATGGTCAACAAAGCCATGAGGTTTTTCTCTTACTTGGGGGGAGCTATCCCCCAGTGATTCCACTTTAAATTCATTAATCAGAAACAGAGAAGGTAGGCTTGGAAATGGGATAGTACACGTCTCGAACATTAATGGCAGGAGAAAAAAAAGAAGAAAGAGATATGAGAAGCTTTGGGTACCCAAATTTGCTGCTATTATTCTTTTTATTAATCAATTCCTTTCTTCCTAGAATGACATGTTATGTGGAATGCCATCACCTCCACCCTAAAGGAGCCAGCTCCAAAGTTTCTGAGGCTTTTAAAAAATATTTTATTTTGGGACGCCTGGGTGGCTCAGTTGGTTAAGCGGCTGCCTTCGGCTCAGGTCATGATCCCAGCGTCCTGGGATCGAGTCCCATATCGGGCTCCTTGCTCGGCAGGGATCCTGCTTCTCCCTCTGCCTCTGCCTGCCACTCTGTCTGCCTGTGCTCTCTCTCTCTCTCTCTCTCTCTAACAAACAAATAAATAAATAAAAAATCTAAAAAAAAAATAAAAATAAAAAATATTTTATTTATTTCTTTATTGGAGAAAAGAGGGGAGGAAGAGTGTGTGTGTGTGTGTGAGAGAGAGAGAGAGAGAGTGAGAGAGAGAGAGAGAAGCAGAGGAGAAGCAGACTGCCTACTGAGCATAGAGCCCTGAGATTATGACCTGAGCTTAAGGCAGACACTTAACCAACCAAGCCACCCAGGCACAACCACCTCCAAAGTTTCATCACAGGATTGCATTCAGCTTGAAATCCAGAGTCTTTGTATTACGGACAGTTCTCTGAGTAAGGTCAAGATCCTGCTTCCATCCCTTGGTCTTTTCCGTTCAACAGGTGAATCAGGTAGTTGAGATTACATAGGTTGAGTTGTCCTCAAAATCGTCACCTGCAGAGGGATGGCGAGGTGATAATCTCTTGTAGAGCAACTCTTCTTGCATAATATGGCATCTACCTGTAGCACTGTCCTATTGGTTTGCCTTCTGAACCCAGAAATGATTTTAGAAACACATTTCCATGTCTTTCTTTTCATACCACCTCCTCCCTATGTAGACAGCTCAAATGACATTCAGTTACTAGCCTTCCATATGTCTGTGATTTAATTATAATTCATACTGTCAGGGAGGGGTGCTAAATCACAGAGGTCTGTCAGAGCATGCTGGCACAGCAGGAGAATTTTCAATGTTCATCTTTTCTCTGACTTCAAATTTATATTAATGGCCATCATTTCTCAGGAAGCTTTCCTAAGTAGTACTGTCCACCAAGAATGAATGAGAAATGAACGATATATTGCTTCAAGCAGGGAATGGCTGCTGTTAAGCCACATGAACACAAACTTAAGATGCTCCATTCAAGCCTTATATGACAAAGACTTTTCTCTCATAAACTCATCACATTCGTCTCCTCCAGCTTATCCTGCCTGTCCGGGACAGTTAGCTGTCCTGCCACAAAGAAAGAAATTCAGAAATAGAACAACTTTGCATGAAGCAAACCAGCTAAAAATACACTAATAGGAATGTCACTGAGAACAGACATTTTAAGAGCCTGAGCATTTCTTTGAACTGAATTATATCTAACAGAACATGAGAAAAGGCATTTTTTAAAGCCCAAATAGAATGTGCAGCACATTTAGACAGGAAAAAACTTGTCAAGATAGCATGTGTATCTATCCTAAAGATACAAACGTAGTGATCCAAAGGGGCACGTGTACCCGAATGTTTATAGCAGCAATGTCCACAATAGCCAAGTTATGGAAAGAACCTAGATGTCCATCAACAGATGAATGGATAAAGAAGATGTGGTATATATATACGATGGAATACTATGCAGCCATCAAAAGAAATGAAATCTTACCATTTGTGACGACATGGATGGAACTAGAGCGTATTATGCTTAGCGAAATAAGTCAACTGGAGAAAGACAACTACCACATGATCTCCCTGATATGAGGAAGTGGAGATGCAATGGGGGGTGGGAGTTAAGGTGGTAGGAAAAGTAAAAATGAAAGAAGATGGGATCGGGAGGGAGAAAAACCAAAAGAGACTCTTAATGTCATAAAACAAACTGAGGGGGGTGGGGGGAAGAGGGGTTGGGTGAGGGTGGTGGGGTTACATTATATGTTTAAATAAAGCTTAAATAAAGTAAAAAGAAAAAATAAAAAAAAATAAATAAATAAAATATTTTTTTAAAAAGTGTAAAAAAAAAAAAAAAGATAGCATGTGAAGGGGCACCTGGGTGGCTCAGATGGTTGGGTGTCTGCCTTCGGCTCGGGTCATGATCCAAGGGTCTTGAGATCAAGCTCCACATCGGGCTCCCTGCTCAGCGGGGAGTCTGCTTCTCCCTCTCTCTTCCCACTGCACCCCCCCTGCTTGTGCTCTCTCACTCAAATAAATAAATAAATAAAATCTAAAAAAAATAAAAATAAAAAAAGATAGCATGCTAAGAGGTGCCACTTACCTGAATTCTCTTACTTGTCCTGTTCTTGACTCTGATAGGGCAGATCTGGTCCACAGTCAGTTTCAATATGCTTGTTCAGGATTTTATAAAGAATAGGATTTTCATTAGAAATAAACAAAGCCACAATATGGTGGGGATGATACAGAGATGTCTATTCTTCTGTACATGTACACATGCACAAATGTATTGAAACATGACAATCTCTACAAACTCTAAGGTCACCTGAAAAACCATGAAGATCTTTGGTCAGCATGGACACAGGAACACACCCAAGTGATTCTTTTCTCTCCATGTCCTGCTGGCCCTATTGCATGGCCCATATGATTTCTTCCCTAGAAAATCAACTCTGGGTTGTTGTTTTTGTGTTGCTTTGCCTTAAATGTCAGTTTCTACTTGAGAATTTTCTCAAATTTTACCCAACTCTACTTTGTCAGCAAGGTTTAGTTGCCAGTCACCCTTCATAATCTGGCAGTCGTACCGAACAATGTGGACCTCAGCCTCTGGCTCTCTTCCTGTCTGTTTCTGTCTCTGTCTCCCCTTTCCATCACTGAATGTGCTCCCTACTTGCATGTACTGAGTTTTCAGTCTGTGCTATGATGAAGGAAGGAGAATTTTCATGATTTCAGTGAGAGGCAATAGTCGCTTCTAATTGGGGTCAGATTTGGCAAGGATTTTTTCCATTGAACAGACATGTGGATGTTATGATTCTTTCTGTGAAAACCCACTAAACATCCACATCCATGATTTTAGAACATTTTCAGGACCGTTTTATTTTTGTTTTCAGTTATTAAATGTTTCTCAATTTATTCTCATATACCCTAATAAATGAGATGCATTACACATTGCTCATGAGCAGACACACCAAAGTACTTACCGTATCCCATGCCTGGGGTCTGATATGGGTCTTGTAGGCATTAAGGTGGTCATTAATGTTTATTAATTTGCAATAAGGTAACAAATTCGATGGACATAAATGTGATGTGCATTCAATTTTTCTCCTGAGAGTTGAAGTTTGTGAAGAGAAGGCTGAGAGTCCAAATATTTGATACATGTCTTAGGTTAAATTAGGTTTCTCAATTTAACAACAACAATAAACAATGGGGTTTTAAAATATATGTTCCTTTTTTTTCTTTATTTTTGATTTCTTTATTTTTTTTATTTTTTTTCTCACCATAGCACATACCCTCCCCAATGTCCATCAAAAAATAAATAAATAAAAAATGAAATAAAATATATGTTCCTTTTTTGTTTGCTTTTTAAATTCTTGAGCTTGTGTCTTTTAAACCAGTTTATTGAGATATATTTAACATAAAATACTATATACTTAAGGTGTACAACTTGATATTTTGATATATGTATACATGGTGAAAAGATCATCACAAACTAACCTACCCATCACCTCTGTATAGTTACCGTGATTTTGTGTATGTGTGTGTGTGTGTGTGTGTGTGTGTGTTGAAGATTTAATATGAGAACTATCCCCTTAGCAAATTTCAAGTATACAATGTAATATTGTTAACTATCATCATCAGTCTGTACAGTAGATGTTCTGAACTCATTTATCTTGAATAACTAAAACTTTGAATCCTTTGACCAACATCTCCTCATTTCTTCCTACATTCTCCCCCTGGCAGCCACCATTCTATTCTCTGTTTCCATGAGTTTGACTATTTGACATTCCACATGTAAATGAGATCATTTACATGTATTAATTTAATTAATTAATTACATTATACATTAATAATATTTTATATAATAATATATTATAATGATAATTATATTATACATTAATAATAAATGTATTATTTCTTTTTCTGTATCTGGCTTATTTCATGTTTCATAATGTCCTCCAGGTTCATCCATGTTCATTCATAAAATATAGTTTTTATGACTAAAGCTCTTTAACAATTTATTTTTCGAATAGAGAAATAATTACCAACCCTGATTAAAGAGCAAATGTTGAAGATTTCTAAGACTTGATTGATATAGGTCAGAATAACATTTCTAAAGCTTCACTATTGAATTATTTGCAGGAGAAAATAAAACCATTCCCTATATGCTAAGTGCAAGTATCACTTTTCTTTATTTCTTCAATTGTGTATTATTTCCTATATATTTTGCATAATATTTTCCAATATTGTATCTGTATTTTAGTAATAAAATAATATTTTTAAGTTATTAATTCCAGATAAAGTAAATAACAGAAAACAAAAGTAAGTAAATTTTTTCATGTTCATATTTTCTTGTCTCAGATCTATGAATTTCAAAAGCTTTTGTGTATGTTGTCTGGATGTAGGACATCTGACATGACTCAGAAACTGCAGGTTTCACATAGTTTTTATTTATGTGTAACATATTTCTGCATAACATTGAAAGTATCCCCAATTGAGACACTTGGAATTAAAGAGATAACATTTCCTCTGGTCAACTTCCTGTTGAAGTTTAAATAAGAGCTTATCAGAGAAATCATGAGAAAAGGGCATTTTGGGCTGTGAAATGATTGAGAGATTTATGACTACAGTATTTATTCAAATTGACCAAATTCAGTATTGACCAAAAAAGGACAAGAAAGGAGCCCCATTGTAACAGGTGCCTTGCTAAAGTCTTTGGACTTTATTCTTTAGATAGCACAGAGCCTTTGAAACACTTCAAAAAGGGACTCCCATGATATTGTTACCCTTTAGACTCATCTCTCAGTAGCAGTATGGAAGGTGCACTGAGCATGAGATGGAAAGATAGGTACAGAAAGTATTAGGATGTTTTAGATGAAGAGTAATAGCATGGTGGCAAGGACTAGAATTCAAAGCTCTTCAAGAATATGGGCATGACAGTCATGTAGGTTTTCTTGAAAATAGGCATGTGGAAGACAATGATGTCTATAATGACTGCTAGATCTTGGCTTGGCATATGGCATGACTATTAAGGAAAATAAGATGCTTTGGAATTGAGATAGAAAACAAATTCAACTATGCTATAGATACTAGTTTCTATTAAACTCCTAACTGAGTTATAGAAACTCTTGAATTTGCAACAGATGATTGAGAGTGAAACATATCACTGTGTTGATGAATATCTTTTCTCGTATACTTTTGTTGTACTCATGAGACAATAAAAGATGGTAATGACTTAAAAAAGTCATCTTAAAAAAATGATCTTAAAAAAGATCATAAGGCTAATCTAGTGAAATAAGGCTTAGTCTTCATATCAAACAACTCATACTTTAATTGCAGATCTATCACCTACTATATGACTTCAAAAGTTTTATAACTTAATCAGAATTCAGTTCTCTTGTATGTAAAATCAATAAAATTATGGTAACCTCATGACACTGATGTAAAGATGAAATAGGAAAACCTAAGTGAAATCATCCAGCCCAGGATTATACACATATAAGCAAACTTAATAAATGCTAATTTGTCAAAAATAAACATAGTGATGGATATATGCTAGGAGCTATTCATCTTAGTGCTTCATGAATTCAAGCGTGAGTGAAAATAAACAGAACAGGTTCCATTTATTGAGCAAATAGTGTAGGCTAATAATTCTAAGAGATTATTTCTCATTAATTCAGATAAGCCTCACAATGGCCCTGTTGAGATAAATATTATTATTCTCATTTTACCAATTTTTCAGATTATGAGCATTCCAGTACCAAGAAAAAAACCCCAGATCTGTCTAAATCTAGACCAAATCTGAGAATGATTTCTTACCTCAAAAATAAGATTCTGCCATATATATCTTAAATATCAGTGCAGAAAAGGGAAGAAGTAGCAGTATTGGGCAAAACACTCTGGAAATTATAAAAAGTTTTAATACCAATGGCCTTATGTTACTAATATTATTCTATTCCTGAAATCACTGGCTTATCAGTGACATCTAAACACAACCAAACTAAAACCAACCAACCAAGAAATTTTTTTTTTTTTGTCATTATGGAAGACTTAAAACTGACCTTGTAGCTGGGTATCTTTGAGAGTTTTATAAAATTTTGTCCTTTTCCCCATCATCACTATTTCCCATCTTTCTTTCATCAGTAACATGATTTTTAAAGACACCTTTTTTATGTGCCAATTATGCTTCACCTTTCCCCGCATTCCCCATCTCATCATGTAATCACTATCAATACCATACAGAAATCATCAAAAGGAGGTAGAAGAGAAATAATCTAAACTCCACAATGTTTTCAGTGGTGCCATTATAGGTAAATAAAGCCAAAGGAATGAATAGACTTCACAGAAACACACACAGCATAGGAAAGATAAGAAATGTCTGCTTTTAGGTCAGAATGTTTACAGGTAACAGCTCTGTCCATACCAGCAACGTAGGACTATTTAAAAGATACTGACTTTGGTGCTCAATTTATACTATTGACTGGTTGTGTTATTTGGATCAGTTGCCATGGCTTTTTGAGTGCTGGCTTCCTCATATGTAAAAATCAAAACAAAACATAACAAACAGTGAAGTGAAGAAAGATTTTAATAACTATCTTATAAGATTATTATGACTACTGTGTAACATAAATATATATCAAACTTTTGACATGCATAGTTAAAGGGTTTTTTGCATTAAAATATCAGTCCCTTAAAAGAAAAAGGAAAGAAATTACTTCAATGAGTAACATGTTTGTTTCCATAGGTAATTAAAATATTTAATGATGGTGGGGCACCTGGGTGGCTCAGTGGGTCAAGCATCTGCCTTTGGCTCAAGTCACATCCCAGGACCCTGGGATGGAGTCCCATGTTGGGCTCCCTGCTCAGCAGAGAGTCTGCTTCTCCCTCTCCCTCCCCGTGCTCATTCTCTGTCTCTCTTTTGCTCACTTATTCTCTTTCAAATAAGTAAATAAAATCTTTAAAATATTTGGCAATGGTGACAAAACTTAAGTTGTACCATAGTCTTTTCCGGGCTGTGTCCAAAGAGGACAAAATAAGTAGCTGAAAACTGAGATTTAGTTCATCTGATCTATGCAAAAAAGTTTTCCTATTTTGTTTAATTCACTCAGTGTGTGTTTAGAGTCTGTTTCTAAATCAGTGTTGTTAAACTGTCAATCAATAAAGTAATCTTTCCCTTCTCTTGGAAAGACATTGTTCAAGTCTATGCACCCAAGTCAACCAGGCTACATTTTTCCAATTACAAAAGGTAGAATCCTTCAACGTATCCACTAAGGCCAGAGTCCTAATGCCTTATGAAGACAAAAGTCCTTGCATCCTGGCCTCAGTCAGCCTATCTAATGTGATAACCCAAGGCCACGCCTCCAGACACTGCCCTCATACACCCAGTGTTGTTAGCACACTAAAGTACACTGGTTTTTCCAAATGATTCTTTCCCTTTTCCTTCCTCTCCTTGAGGAGTCCAGCCCTTGGCCCAAATCGAGTCTGTAACATTTCAGGACCAATCATAGGCAATTGCAAGCTATTGCTCAGTGGAACTCATGGAGGCAAAGCTGCCCTCCCTCACCAGACTTGGTGCACAGCCAGACCACTGCTGTGTCTGCATTGGGAATTGGTCAAGGACTCACTCTCTCCCCAGGCTTGCTTATGCACATTCACAGGCATATCTGTATTCCTACCTCACCTACTGCTATTGGAAGCCATCTGATGGGTGGGGAGTCTGCTGAGGCACTTTTTAGGCACCTGTGCTTAAATTTCCTTGGGGGGCCTTGACTAAAACACTCTTCTTGGCTCTAACTCAGTAATTCTCCATCCTTAGTCGTTCCACATCCCCTGGCCTCTATCCCTAGCCCTACAGGCCCCTAAAAAATGCATTCTTTTTCTTACTTCAAACTGGACTCCTTATTCTAATTGACACCTAGAGGCTAGCTCTTTATTTGCCTAGAAAAGTCTTCTATATGTGGCAAGACACAATGAAGTATTCTCTTACTTGAGTCTTCTCTCCTCTAACTCAAAGGAAATTCAACCAACCCCTACATTATAAATGTATTTTTGTCTTACACATACCTCTACCTCTATATTAATATCATTTCTCATATGCTTTTAAAATTGCATGCTCTTTGTTTTTTGGGTTTTTTGTTTGTTTGTTTGGTTGGTTGGTTGGTTGTTTTTTTTGTCTAAGAGACCATGAAGCTTTGGAAAAAATAAGCTGTTGTATTTATTTCCCCATATAAACTGTGACAATGTGTGACACGTTAGGTGAATAATACAAATGTTCAATGAGCCAACCTTATCAAAATCTAGCGAATGTTTTAATATCTGGTTCTTATAAAGATATGTATGTCTTGCTTTGCTTTGTATAGTTTTAAAAAGATGTTTAGGATATGAAAATAACATTACGTAACACCTAATAGCTAAAGTTATCACAAAATAAAATGTTTAAAGAAAAATAATTTTCCAAATAATGAAGGCTTGCATCATTAAATGTTATTTCCTTTTAGTTTTAAGCATTTATCCAGGGAATGGTATTCAAATCCTATTGCCTAAATCCTTTTTTTAATAACTCACTGATATGTATTTAGATAATCATCAATTTATATTCACATTTACTTCCTCACATAAACATGAAAAAATGTTCTTTGCAGTTTAAAATATCTCCAATTCTGAACTGTTCATAAATACTCCAGTTGCTACTTTTGATACAATAGACTGGTTATAAAAAGTAAAATACAATTTTTATGTTATGTAGCTATGAAATGAAATGGAAATAATTTACTCATAAGAGTCATATATGCCCACTATTCAAAAAACACTCTCAAGTATTAAAATGTCATTCCATTTAAATTTTTACAAAATTATATAGTCTCTAAAATAAATTGATCATCTGATAAAGAAAGCTAGTTAGTTTAAAAATCTATTAAGAGATACCAAAAAAAAAAAAAAAAGGCCCAAAATATTTGATGTGATTGGATATTCAGTAACATTCTCATCTGACTGTGGAATTACTTCTAAAGACTCTTTTCTTCTACTTCTAGGATGTGGCCAGGTGGGTTATAATCCAGCCCCGGAGGAATCATAGCAGGGAAAAAACCCCAGGAAATAGGAAATTCCCATTGTTAGTGGAAAAGTGGATGTCTGAGAAAGCTCATGATGAATTATCTGAAGAATGTGTGTCCAGTCAGCTTTGGGATGGAGTTCCTCTTCTTACAAGAAACCCCCTTGGATCTACTACTAATAAAGCCCTCAGATTGGGGGTAGGGCAAGAGCAAAAACCCCTTTGACACTTTGCAGTATTAGTCCAGAGGAAAGAAAAGCTCTCCATTCAGATGTAGGGAACACAGAAAGAACATGGTCAACTATTCTACTTAAAAAACTATTTTGTAATTTGAATTATTTATTTATTCTAATGACTGCATCATTCATATATTGTTACCCATCAGTTCACCTTGTTCTGTGCATTTAAGGCTTTCCCATTTCATTTGCAATCACCTTGCCTTTTTATTTATTTTATTTTTTTAGATTTTTTTTTATTGTTTTTTATTTATTTGACAGGCAGAGATCACAAGTAGGCAGAGAGGCAGGCAGAGAGAGAGGAAGGGAAGCAGGCTCTCCGCTGAGCAGAGAGCCCGATGCGGGGCTTGATCCCAGGACACTGGGATCATGACCTGAGCTGAAGGCAGAGGCTTTAACCCACTGAGCCACCCAGGCACCCCAACCTTGCCTTTTTAAACAGCATTTACAGATTCATTTTTTTTTTGGAGACTTACAATGATTATAATAATTATTAACAACATTTGAGTGTAATATAAAAATGCCTGGACAAGCAGTTGTTTCTGACTGAGATATACTAGACCCTAGGAAGTCATTGCATCCAATAAATACAGACAGGATGAGCAAAAAAAAGTTAAAAAGAAAGGAATGAATTACATCATACAATTGGTTAAAAACATTGAATGGTCACGGTTGCAAGGAAGGCTAGATGAAGTAAAATTCTAGATAAGGAAGAGCTCTCCCTTGCTGAGCTGAGGTGGTTGGCCATTTTCATCCCATGGAGAACTTTCCTGTGGTTCTGGTGAAGGCCAAGGATCTGGTTCCATGACCATAACAGAGGGGTTCTGCTAGGGAAAATAGACATTTGTGGGCCTTGCCTCAAGCTGCAGGGGCTTGTAACCTGAAGACCAGGAAACTCACACTTTCCTGGTGTGAAACTCAAACTTCTCCCCTGCTGTGTTTTGCCAAATGCAGGGCCAGGTATGAATAAGGCAGTTTGGGAAACAGAATGAAATCCTCTAGTTTCTTGATGCTTAAGGGACAAAACGCCACAAACAAGTTGCCCCCACACAAAATCTGCCAGATTTTTAACCTGAACAGGAAAGTAAGCTAAAAAGAGCTACAGTCAAAATATCTGAAGGGACAAACTTCCAGGCCAGATGAGAGGGACATTACAAGTCAAGAAGAAGCCAAACAGAAATGAACAAAAACAAAAACAAAAACAGAATGGAGAAAAATCCCGGCATCTCATAGTACGAGAAACACTATCTTTTTAGCTCTCTGTGTTTCCATTAACTTTGAAACCTTTTCAGTCATTCTTTATTCCAATGTCTTTCTCCACCCCTGCCCCCACCATTTATAGGATTCCAACAGCAGATGGTGGACATATTCTGTGCCACATGTCGCTATGTCTATTTTATTTTCAGTTTTTAATGTCTGTGTTCAAGTTTGCATAGTTTATATCGCCAGAAAATCAAGCTCACTCTATGTTGTTGTTTTCGGCAGTGTCCGATCAGTGCTTATGCCAGTCCAGGAGATTTTTTTCATTCCAGTGACTGTACTTTTCAACTCTGGGTGTTCCATTTGATTGGCTGTGTATGTCCCATGAATTTGCCTGCATATACTTATATGAGTTTATTGAAGATGCTAATGTTATTGAAACATAAATCTATATGTACATGTAGATTTTTAAGAGAGGGAGAGAGAGCACTCATGTGCAAGGCAAGGGGAGAAGGGAAGAGGGAGAGGGACAGAGAATCTTGAGCAGACTCCATGCCCAGTGTGGAGCCCAACATGGGGCTTGATCTCAAAACCCTGAGATCATGACCTGAGCTGAAATCAAGAGTCAGACACTTACTCAACTGAGCCACCCAGGCACCCTTCAGTGAATATATTTTTGATAGTTATTTTTAAATCCTTATCCGTTATTTCTGTCACCAATTTTAATTGTAAGCCTACTTCTTTTGTCTGATTTTCCCCCACTTGCTTTTGGGTCATAACTTCTTGCTTCTCTGCATTTCCAACTTTTGACTGAATGCTTACCATTGTGAATTTTGATCATTTAGGCGTAGATTTTGTTTTCTTTCTTTGAGTTCTGCCATACTTTGTTCTGCTTAGCAGTTCATTGTTGTAGGTAGTTTGCTGCTGTTTTGAAGCTTTTATCGGTTTCCATTCTTACGCTCATTTAGTCCTATTGCTGAAGCACAGTCCTCATGAGAAATCTCCTGGACGCCCTGGATGTTTAAGAAGATCGCTTTACTCTTGTTACTCCAGAATCAAATATTTCTCAGCAGTATGCAAGGTCTAAAAACTGTGCTGTTACAGTTCATCAGTACCTCTTTGCTTGGCCTTCTGAAATTCCCACTCTGGAATCCCAGCTCTGGAAATACTAAACAAGTTAACATTTCACAGCAGCATCAAAGGACTTGAGTTGTATTTCTAGGGTTCTTTCCTATAGAGTTCCATCATCTCATGTTTTCTATTCTATGTAGTACCTCACCCTCCGCAAAATCCAGTCTCTTTCTCCTTAACTCTGGGAGATGGCTTTGTTCAGCCTGTGGTCCTCTTCCCATGCTGCATTCCAGAAGTGCACCAAGGCTGGAGGCTGGGTTGCTCACAGGGCTCCCCTCTTTATTTTATCCCCAGCATTCTCCCGATTGCCTGCGAACAAAGTCTTAAAACTTCATTTCATATGCTATGTTCGGTTCACATTTGTGCATAGTGTAAGGACAAACTCGATCCAAGATGAGGACAGAATTGAAATTCTGATTCTTTTTTAATGTTTACTTCAGCTTTATCAGTAACTCTGTAAATAACAAGTCTTATTTTTTTCCTAATTTGGACCATCGGAATTTTTTTTAAGATTTTATTTATTTATTTGACATACAGAGATCACAAGTAGGCAGAGAGGAAGGCAGAGAGGGAGGAGGAAGCAGGTTCCCTGCGGAGCAGAGAGCCCCATGCGGGGCTCGATCCCAAGACCCTGGGATCATGACCTGAGCCAAAGGCAGAGGCTTAACCCACTGAGCCACCCAGGCGCCCCTGGACCATCAGAATTTTAATTTAAATTGTTGAGATGTGTCAGCTTTTTGTACTCGCTGAAATTAATTCTATTTGTGCTTCCGTGAGTTTTATTTTTAAGTTTTTATTTAAATTCCAGTTACATAAAATAAAAATTCCAGTGTAATATTAGTTTTAGGTGTACAATATAGTGGTTCAGCACTTTCATATACCACTCAGTGCTCATCACTACAAGAAGAAGCAGCATCCCCATCACCTGGTTCCTCCAGCCCCCCACCCATCTCCAGTCTGATAATTATCAGTGTGTTCTCTTTAGAAAAGAGTCTGTTTGGGGGTGCCTGGTTGGCTCATTTAATTAGCCAACTCTGGCTTTGGCTCAGATTGTGATCTGAAGGTCATGAGCCCCACATAGTGCCTGCACTCAGAAGGAAGTCAGCTTGAAGATTTTCTCTCTCGCTCTGCCTTCTCCCTGCTCACATACTCTCTCTCTATCTCTCTCTAAAATAAATAAGTAAATCTTTTAAAAAGGAGTCTGTTTCTGAATGGTGGTGAGGATGTGGAGAAAAGGAACCCTCTCTCGTTGGTGGGAGTGCAAACTGGTGTAGCTACTGTGGAAAACAACATGAAGTTTCCTCAAAAGGTTAAAAATAGAGCTATTCTATGATCTAGCAATTGTGCTAAAGGGATACAAAAATGCTAACTCAGTATTTATAGCAGCATTACCTACAATAATGGAAGCAGTCCAACTGTCCAATGACTGATGAATGGATAAAGAAGATGTGGAGGCACCTAGGTGGCTCAATGGGTTAAGCCTCTCCTTTCGGCTTAGGTCATGATCCCAGGGTTCTGGGATCCAGCTCTGCATTGGGCTCTCTGCTCAGCAGGGAGCCTGCTCCCCCCCCCACATCACCTCACCTATCTCTCTGCCTACTTGTGATCTCTCTCTCTGTCAAATAAATAAATAAAATCTTTAAAAAATAAAGAAAAAAAAAGAAAGGAAGGAAGGAAGGAAGGAAAATGTGATATATATAATATATATATTACTCAACCACAAAAAAAATGAATGAAATCTTGCCATTTGCCATGACAGAGATGGAGCTAGAAGAATTACACTATGAGAAATCAGAGAATGACAAATATCATAGTTTTTTTTTTAATTTAAAGGAGCTATGTTTTCAAACCAACACTGTGCTCTACTATTGTTTTCATAATATCAATACACAAATAAGTATGTATGCTTTTTAACTGAGTTTGCAGCATTACAATAAAGTCAACTATTTAATATTTTCAAGAAAAAAAATCTAATGTTACTTGGATTCCATGAGCCATTTGAAAAAACAAATTAAACTATTATTAGAATTAATTATTTATTTTATTTGAAGTGTCTAATGACACTAGTATCATTTAACTGTTTATGAAGTCTCTCTTTTGCCAATAGACCCCAAAATAACAATTTTTATTTCTATCTAGGACAATCCAAAACAGACAAAATTTGCTCGGAAATGCCTTTGATTTAAATACAAAGGCATGTTTCATTAGAATAAAGTGTAAATGCATCTTCTGAAATTCTACATGTTAAAAAACTCTACATATACATCTTTTAGGATATCTTGTTAAAGCGTCTAGTAATTCTCAAGGAGATGCTGATGATTTTCAGCAGGGTTGTGTCTGATGGTTTTTGTATCACCAGTAATAAACACTATAACTCCACTATGAAAAGTAAATTCAACCTGTATTTTGTGAGAGCTACAGATTCATTATCTGCTCTCTTGAAGAATAAAAATTCAATTCTTATTTTTTATTAAATATTTATTTTATTTGATGACTGCTATTGAAAGCTATAGTTCTTTTTTTTTTTAAAGCATAGTTCTTTTTTTTTTTTTAAGATTTTATTTATTTATTTGTCAGATAGAGAGAGAGCGCACAGGAGCGAGCACAGGCAGACAGAGTGGCAGGCAGAGGCAGAGGGAGAAGCAGGCTCCCTGCTGAGCAAGGAGCCCGATGTGGGACTCGATCCCAGGACACTGGGATCATGACCTGAGCCAAAGGCAGCCGCTTAACCAACTGAGCCACCCAGGCGTCCCAGAAAGCTATAGTTCTCTTATCTAAAGCTTTTATTGTAAAATACATAAAAATTAATAAATAAATAAAAAGCACTGCCAAACAAGATCAATTAATGTATACTTTCACTGCACATTACATGAGCTTCTAGATTACTCTCTATAGGGGTCTGGATGTACCACTCAGCTCCTGCTTATTGCACATGCTTTCTGTGATATTATCTTGAATTTTCCTTATTTCCCTCTGACGACATTGACATGAAAGCTTAGTTTTGCTGGAAGGCTAAGACATCAGCTGGTACATGTGATTTCTGGCAGGCCATATTATTGGATACTTTGTTACTGCCCAAGACTGGAAAGAGTTCTCCACCCATAATCATTAGTGTCTGACTACTCTGCCTTTTTTTTTTTTAAACATGGAAGCCAGCATGCTTTCTAGAAAAGAAGGTTTAAGTTAGATGGCTTGTGAAAGTTTCCTGAAAACAGAGCTGAGTTACTACTGGTCACTTGTGTTCCAAAGAGTAAGTCCTCTTACTGATCATAGATCTAATGAATGAATAGATGGCAAGGAAGTTCTCCAAATCCACCTTAGCTTACTTAAATGCAACTTTTAATTATAATATTTTATGTTAAAGTTAAAAATCTGGAATAAATTATAATAAAGATGGAATACTGGTAGGATAGGTCTACGAACTTTCCTTGGCAAAGTAGGCATATGGTCACCCTTAGAGATGTTCCCTCATCCCCACTGAGCAGCTAACTCAATTGTTTGAGCTATTTTCCTGGATTTCTGTTAATTTCTGTTAATTATGCTTAGACCACACAAATTAAATAATTCAATAAAGTAGTTTTGATGTACCTCGAATTGGCTTAGGTTAAATAGAAGAATATAATAGTAAAATAAACAGTCCTCAATAATTGGAGTTGTATGTGTGAAATAGAATTTGACCAATATATCATGCACATAATTAGTGCTATGTATTTGGAAAGGAAAAGATTCAGTGTGCACAAGGGACATAGAGAAAGGTTTATAGAAGGGGCTTGGTCTGGGATTTGAGAGACAAAAACTTTTTAGGAAGATGTTGTATGTACTAGAGAAAGTACACAACGTTTGGATGGTACTGTGCCAGACATGTGCTGGAGATGTTGGTAGAATAGTTCCGCTGAGGCACAGAAGGTGCCCATAGAAGAGCAGATGGTGGAAGTAACCAGAGTCAGGTTGTTAATGCCCTTGAAAAGCAAGTTTACAAGTGGAGACTTCAACTTGTCGAAAACCGTGAAAATACTATGAAAAAAGACTAAAAGTTCTAAAAGTAGTTTCAGAATACATTTGAGGAAAGGGTTATTAAATTTAAGCTGGGTGAAGGATTCTTTCAATTGCAAGTGTCAGAAAACCAGGCTCAAACTGGCTTATGGAGTAAGTGAGTTGATCAGGTTATTGCAGATGGAAAACCTAGAAGCAAAGCTGTCTTCAGGCATGTTCAGTAAAGGAATTAACTGCAATTCCCTAACATTCTGTGCCCTATCCTGTTGGCTTGACTTTTTAATTGTGTGACTCTCTTCATGGTTACAATACCACTGCCAGTCGTAATTGGAACTATCAGGTTTCTTGTCTTTATCCAACTAGTGACCTTTACATTAATTGGTCTAACCTGAACCGTAACTATGGGCATGAAAATCACAGGCATTCATTGGCATAGGACTGGGTTACCATCTGTCTCTAAAACAACATTTTGGGAAAAGAAGATTCCACTTATTGGCTTCCAAAATTCAGGGTCCCTTGTTTTGTTTTTGTTTCCTTTTTTAGAAAGAGAGAGAGCAGGAGCAGGGGAGGGGGCTGCAGCAGAGGAAGAGGTAGAGGGACAAGCAGACTCCCCACGGGGCATGGAGCCCAATTAGGAGCTTGATTCCCAGACCCTGAGATCATGACCTGAAGTCAGATGTTTAACTGACTGAGATTAAGGCTCCCTGTCAAGGTTCCTTTCCAAATCACAAAGCTATACACTAAAAGTAAACCCAGATACTATTATTAGGAAGGGACTACAAATAATGAATATCCACCTCTTCTATAAGTGGTGGGGACAGAATACATTCTGATTTTTTTTTCAGTCTAGTCTTACTGTACTAGTAATTATAGTTTGGCAGTTATATATTTATATGAAATAGTTAAAACTCCTAAGAATAAATATAGGCATAACAATCTTTCAGTCTTGAAACTATATGATTTTATGGTAAATATGACTAAAAATAAAATTAATAGTGTCAGAGATTTTATGGGTGTGAAAAAAATTTAGCTATTTTCTGATCCAAGACACAAATTTTAATTAAATTCCAGTAACATAAAACAGGTCAATGAAATCTTTGGCATTTTCACTAAAATACTAAAGTATGACTTCTCCATATGACCAAGGGTACACTATCAGGGCATTGCTTCTTAGTATTAGAAGAATAGGTCTCATAAAATTTCTTTCTTCATCTACTTCATTTTTAAATGTAAATCCAATTAAAATAGGGAATTAGAAGGAATTTTATGAATTTGTAAACAGTATATAACAGGCATGCTTATGTGTAATCACATCTAATTCACCTAACAACCTTACAAGTCCTTGTAAGGGAGGTAACTACTGCACAGAATGAGGCTAAATAATTTACATGTTTCTCATGAATTTGCAAGTGGAAGAGCCAGGGTCTTAAGCCAAATATGATACCTGTGAAGGCAATTCCTACTCTACTTGTTGCTTTGATTTAATTTCTGGTTTTCAATGGATACATTCAAAGTCAGCAGGGTTAATTTCTTAATGAAAAATGTCTAGGTGATTGCCTTCTGTGTCTACCCTTTGGTACATGTCTTCCAGTAAGTAGAGCTGACATTTCTTATTTGCATTCTCTCCACAGCAGCATGACCACGTTTCTGCTGTTGATAAAGGTATCGGCTTAGACCTGCTTCTCCTATGGACGGATCCGGACTTGTGTGTAATTAACAAAACAGTGTTAGAATTGTTATATCTATGTGTCAATATTCCCTTACCTTTTCCCAGCAATATTTTCAGAGATCCCAGAATTCAACTGACTTCTTTACTCTACAATTAGATTAAAGATGAAAAGGCCAATATAGTTAAGAGTCTGGTTTATAGTCACAACAAGGATTAAATGACTGATCCATATTTTCCTGAATGCAAATTTAAACAGGCTATATAAACCAGAGAATGATAGTGAATTGGGAAGAATTAAGAAAGGATAAAATTTGCTACAGAGGAAGGAATTTCTCAGAGGGGAAAGACAGGATAAGTAAGATCTCTCTTGCCTCCAATTATCCCTTATGCTGGGGAGATAAGCGGGAAAAAAAATGCCAGTTATCTGTCTCTTAAATTTAACTGTCAAAGTCAGACTATAGGAATTATTTTCTTAATTTAGGGCTTGTCTTCCTTTCTGTTATACATATATTTTCTAGAACCTACAAAATCTGCCTTTTATACCTCTTTAAAAATACAAACTTTGTAGAGTGTTATTTCATAGTACTTTCTGTACTGAAATTATTGGCTGTGGCATTTTTAAAGAAAATGATGAGCGGTTTAACACATTAATTTTTTTTTTCCACTTAAATCCCTCTTCTGAGGAAAGTAGAGCTGTGTGTGTGCCCTACCTCTCCCACTTTGTGTTTCTCTATAGAGAATGTAAAGCCCAAGGCTGTTTGTGCTTCCAGTTGCTAAGAGGAAACAAGAAGAGCTTCTCTGGCTAACAGGGTCACCTAATCATCTCCAGCAATCAAAGGGTTTGTAAATGTCAGTGCTCTCGTTCACACACTTCCAGCTGCTAAGACAACTGTGATTACTTTGTCTGAGTGTGAAGTTTTTTTTGTTTTGTTTTGTTTTGTTTCCTTTTCTCTGACCTCTAAACTCTAAGTGTTTGAAGACCACTGGAGAACTGAAAGCTGGAATTTCCCCCAAGGAAGTTGCTCAATCGAACCCATTAAAATGTGTTTAAATCCCTGTTAGTGGGACCACCAGCTGTGTTACCTTTAAAACACATCTTCTCTTAAAGTGCTTTCTTTTGTCTTTAAAGTCGGTTGAGTTCTTGACAGTTAGAGTAGAAAATTACAGCCTCTGTTTTCTAATTAAATAAGAAGCCCGGTTTAATTTTCTTCAGCAGATATATATTGAATTCAACACTCCCTATGTATCACAGTGTCTAAGATAATGTGCTCATGCAGGTATGTTGAGGGATCTTTTCGATGTTAACCGGGTTTCCATTGCTTTAAGGACCTCATGAGCCTTCTGGAGGGAACAAAACTGACCAGGTCAGCAGGGTACAAGCTGACAATCGGGTAGTTTGTATACAATAGTTATAGCCATCGAACCCACAGTTTATATGTGCAAATACACCATATGAAGTGGAAAGAGAATTAGAGACACAACTTTTTTTGTCTGGTGAACAGGGATAATTGACGTGTCTCATTATGTGGTGTCGTTAAAATTGACCTTTATCTTTGCTTCTAGAGAACTTAGGATAGCGTCACCCGGTGAACAGGAAAAAAAAATCTATTAATTAGAACAAAATGTCTACAGTCACACTGATAGGAGAATCATAGTATAATAACCGTGGGAAGTATCAACCAACTGACAGTGTATTTGATATGGAAAGAAGGCAGGGTAAATCATTGCTTTTTGGCAAACAGGCATAGAAAAAGGCTTCTCAGATCAAACTAAGACTTTATCTACCCTAAAATAGGTGAGATTAACAGACATAAGAAAAAAAAGTCGAATCCATGCTAACCATCATCCTCACAGCGGATCTCCCTCAGTATACCTTCCTACTTGAAGGCAACTACTTTAAAACAGATAAACATTCATACAGCAAAGAGCGGGAAAGTAATGAGAAAGTCACCGACTGAATGACAGTACCAACAGAAGAAGGAGGATGCCACTCTGTAGGAGAGAAGACTCAGGGTTATTTCCAAGCCATTTTTTAAGCTTTATTTAAATTCCGATTAGTTAGCCTATAGCAAGATTATTAGTTTCAAGTACACAATGTGGTGATTCAAAACTTTCATACAACACCCAGTGCCCACCACAACAGGTGCATCTTTAGACATGTTCTATTATTATATTTGAATTAATACAGTACCTGGTGTGAAGTCATAGTAGATTCAAGGTATATTGTTATCTTACCAGGATATATTGCCTAAATATCCCGAATAACTAATGGAGGGGATGGGATGAAAGGACTCGTTAGCATGTAGCTAGTTGCTACATTGGTTATGGAAAGTAAATGAAGAGTATTATGAGTTGATTGACTATTCAAAGGTTAAGATGACCTTTAACCCCTCAGAGAAGAGAAAGCTGCTTGGATACCAACAAAGGGATATTCTCCAGCAGCCACTTCAGATGTGACAAGGAGAAATAACAGAGAAGGAGAAACCTCGAAAAGATACACCATTCTCATTGACATGGTGACAGGCTAGGGCAATTGACTTCTCTCTCTTTGGAGTAATAGGAAGTCTGTTTTTATTCAGGGAAGAGCGTGAGCAAAGTGTGCTGCCACCAAAAAAGTGAAATATGATTTGTCAAATATTTCCAGCTACCTGTTCTCTGGAGATGCAACAGAATTTCACCTCCTGGAACGTATTGTGTAGAATGGGGCCACATTAGTAATTGATTCGTGGACAAATTAATAGCATATCATTTATGGGACATTTTAATTGCATATCCCCATTATAGGTCAGAGCATTTAAGTGCAATGGAAGATCATTCATCCACATTTTTACTTTTTCTGTCTAGCATATAGCCAGTGTTGACATTCAGGATAGTGGTTGCTGCTCTATTAGGTTCCTAAATGATGACAACAAGCAGATATCTTCTCCTAACCCTAATGGATAAGGATGTATGGTGAGAAATGAATCTTTGTTATTTAAAAAATATGTTGTTTATCCAGTATTAAGCATTGAATTGATTGGATTAAGTTTTTGAGGTTGCTGGTTGTTTTAGTGAAACACAGCATAGGCTGACCACTAAGTGAAGATATCCTGTTATTTCTGTTTTCACCACTGGCTATGACAAAACCCCAGGCGGGCTTCTGTTGCTTGTGTTATTCTCAGTCTCCATCGGTCTAAGCTGAAATTGTGAACATCTTGCTGGTTTCTGCTTTCCTTCATCTGCTACTGATGACTCTATCTTTATCATGACCAGTCCTTGGAAATTTCTTCCCATTGAGTCTTTCTTATCCTAAATGCAAAGACTCTACTGTTTCAGAGGCTTTCTCTTAGCATCTCTATGACAAAATTTCTTCATCTGTAAATAAGGCCAATAAAAATTCA